>OY759261.1:26817217-26939717 GCA_963662155.1 Lamellibrachia columna | reverse complement strand
AGAACACCCTATACCATGCCACACCGTACTACATGAGAACACCTTATACCATGCCACACCGTACTACATCAGAACACTTTATACCATGCCACACCGTACTACACCAGAACACCCTATACCATGCCACACCGTACTACATGAGAACACCTTATACCATGCCACACCGTACTACATCAGAACACCCTATACCATGCCACACCGTACTACATGAGAACACTGTATACCATGCCACACCGTACTACATCAGAACACCTTATACCATGCCACACCGTACTACATGAGAACACTTTATACCATGCCACACCGTACTACATCAGAACACCTAGTACCATGCCACACCGTACTACATGAGAACACCTAATACCATGCCACACCGTACTACATCAGAACACTTTATACCATGCCACACCGTACTACACCAGAACACCTTATACCATGCCACACCGTACTACATCAGAACACTTTATACCATGCCACACCGTACTACACCAGAACACCTTATACCATGCCACACCGTACTACATCAGAACACCTAATACCATGCCACACCGTACTACATGAGAACACCTAATACCATGCCACACCGTACTACATCAGAACACTTTATACCATGCCACACCGTACTACACCAGAACACCTTATACCATGCCACACCGTACTACATCAGAACACCTTATACCATGCCACACCGTACTACACCAGAACACCTTATACCATGCCACACCGTACTACATCAGAACACCTAATACCATGCCACACCGTACTACATGAGAACACCTAATACCATGCCACACCGTACTACATCAGAACACTTTATACCATGCCACACCATACTACACCAGAACACCTTATACCATGCTACACCGTACTACATGAGAACACCTAATACCATGCCACACCGTACTACATGAGAACACTTTATACCATGCCACACCGTACTACATCAGAACACCTAATACCATGCCACACCGTACTACATGAGAACACCTAATACCATGCCACACCGTACTACATGAGAACACCTAATACCATGCCACACCGTACTACATGAGAACACCTAATACCATGCCACACCATACTACATCAGAACACTTTATACCATGCCACACCGTACTACACCAGAACACCTTATACCATGCTACACCGTACTACATGAGAACACTTTATACCATGCCACACCGTACTACATGAGAACACCTTATACCATGCCACACCGTACTACATGAGAACACCTTATACCATGCCACACCGTACTACATGAGAACACCGTATACCATGCCACACCGTACTACATCAGAACACCTTATACCATGCCACACCGTACTACATGAGAACACCGTATACCATGCCACACCGTACTACATCAGAACACCTTATACCATGCCACACCGTACTACATCAGAACACTTTATACCATGCCACACCGTACTACATCAGAACACCTAATACCATGCCACACCGTACTACATGAGAACACCTAATACCATGCCACACCGTACTACATCAGAACACTTTATACCATGCCACACCATACTACACCAGAACACCTTATACCATGCTACACCGTACTACATGAGAACACCTTATACCATGCCACACCGTATTACATGAGAACACCTAATACCATGCCACACCGTACTACATGAGAACACCTAATACCATGCCACACCGTACTACATCAGAACACTTTATACCATGCCACACCGTACTACACCAGAACACCTTATACCATGCTACACCGTACTACATGAGAACACCTAATACCATGCCACACCGTACTACATGAGAACACCTAATACCATGCCACACCACACTGCATGGCCTAAGCAAACACTGTGTGTACGAGTGTGCGTGCGTGATGCATGCACGTACATACGTATACATGCACGTATGCGGTACGTACGTCCGCATGCAGGTATACAGTGTGTACGTGTGTGGCTTCGCTGACGATGAACTTGTAAAGCCTCGAGGCAGAGTTTGTGTTGGCATGTGTATGATTAAGGGTATAATTAAGTGTATAATTGTGGAACGATATTTAGATTGAAACGGTCCATCAGAATGCTCTCATTTTCGATGGAATCATTTATGAGCTTGATTTTTCCTTCTCGCTATTGTAAAAACACGCCACAGAAAACAATGGTTTATTTTCTGGTGTCTCCTGGTGTTACAATTAAAATTAAATATATACATACATCAGCTTGCAAGTTGTTTGCAGACTCTGCGACATTCACATTGAAGTTCATAGGGTACTTTTCAAAGTCTCTTTGTATGATCTTCTCAGCCACTCCTTCAGCAACTAACTCTTAGAAGCTCACAGTGGCGTATTTAGTATTTTTGTCTTCAGTCGTGGCAGTATTCAAATTCAGCATAGCAAACACTATTATCCTAAAGCCAAAGGCTCAATGCCCCCTTCCCTTAAATACGCAACTATGAGCTGAACAAGTAACCGAACGGGAAATAGAAGGTGCATCGAGCAAACAAAGAGACTCTGAGAGGTATCACATGTCTTACCTCCACCTCCGCTGTCATGCCACATCTCAGTCGCCACGACGCGGTAGACCACTTGGAAGACGAAGACATACACGCGATACATGGCGAAGTAGCGAGCTGCCATAAGCGTTGTAGGCATCGACACTTGACGCCTCGGGCGGCCGGACAGGGGCGAGTCGCTCGATCGATTGACCGTATTCTCTTGACGCGCGATTCTGACAGGTCTATAACACCACCAGCACAATCGCCAATTTTACTAATACTAATAATAATGCTAATAATCCGGGTGGTCCACAAATAAAACCGTATCCTGTGAGAGTGATTGGCGATCGCAAATCGAACTTGAAACTGCCACAGCTGTCGGCCTACGAAGGAAAAATGAATTATTGAGGAGAGCGTCGCTGGAATGAAGCGCGGCCAACTATTGGCAAAGCGGTGGCGGAAGCGACGCAAGAAGTATGTGCGTGGCGTGCCGCGATCATAGTTGCATTGGCGCTATACAGCGAGTGCGCTTCCCGCGGCGTTAGCCGGCGTTTAAGCTACGTTTGTGCATTACTCTCGGGACTTCGGTGAGGATCAATCAGAAAATGAACGCTACTATCGCCCTCGGGACAACGCACGGCCGACACTAGGCGGCTTCGATTATACATGGCACTGCCATATTGCAGTCGGACTGTCGAAAGCGCCGTCCTGGAATCTCCTATTTAGAGGCGGATTGTCGAACAGGTCTAGGACAGGTCTAGGTCTAGGACAGGTCTAGGACAGGTCTAGGTCAAATCGCCTTTTTTAGGAAGCACCGTTATTTGTGTATCAGCTAAAAGCACGATCTTGTATCATGGTTTCTTGCGCGTTCATGTTCACAATTATGCTTTAGTATTCTATTTTGTTGCGCCTCTTAACTCAGATGATATAGATGGTATAGAAGTTAATTATTATTGTTATTATATAGCGCGGTATCCAGTCTCTATGACCGTCCAAAGCGCTTTACACTTGACCCCCTGGAAAACTTGTTCGTTTCTGCAACAGCTCGACTTCTCTTGGAAGATTTCAGCCACGCTGCAATTACTGCACGAAGATTATTCGGTCACATATCCACTACTGCCTATAGCCAGGTACAAGGGGTCATCTTCTTTCTAACCTAAAGTGTTAAATATCTCAATTTAGACGGCAAATAGTTACAAGATGCACTAGTTCCTGTCGTTAAATGTGTTGATGGACAATATGAATGACCGTATGGATCAGATACTACCCCATTTGTGTACATGAACATTAATTCATATCCAAATTAGGGCAACCATCCCATGACGTGGATATATCATTAACCAACGAAATGCGAAGCAACCTTCAAAGCACGCTTCAACGGCGGTCTTCTCGGTTTCGAGTATTAACATCGCAAATCGTTCGTTTTCTTGCTCAAGCTCTTTTAGTGGGCGGCATAAACCAACATATCCATCACATTGTGCATTTTGTAATAAAAGCACCAAATTTTGCACACATGTATACACTTATATTCTGAACAGATCTGGATATTGAGCCATCGCAGGTTTTTACAAAATGGCCGCCTGCGGTTACTGTTATTTTACATACCTGCCCAACTGGGGAGGTCTGCAGGTTGACAGTGGAGGTTAATTCCCTTATGGATGTCCAAAGTGCTTAGGGAAGAGCAAATTATTTGATTTGTAGAGGAACAAAATAAGTCTAATTGGACTAATTAGTCTAAATAGGCAGTACAGTTCACATGGGGAGTAGGTACAGTTCACATGGGGAGTAGGTACAGTTCACATGGGGAGTAGGTACAGTTCACATGGGGAGTAGGTACAGTTCACATGGGGAGTAGGTACAGTTCACATGGGGAGTGGTTCCAAATAGAAGCCAATGGTGAATGTAGATAACAATAACTGGCTTGGCACCTGGTAGTAGTAGTAGCAGTATTATTTAGTAGTAATAGTAGTAGTAGTTGTAGTAACAGTAGTAGTAGTAGTAGTAGTAGTAGTAGTAGTAGTAGTAGTAGTAGTAGTAGTAGTAGCAGTATTATTTAGTAGTAATAGCAGTAGTAGTTGTAGTAACAGTAGTAGTAGTAGTAGAAGTAGTAGTAGTAGTAGTAGTAGTAGTAGTAGTAGTAGTAGTAGTAGTAGTAGTAGTAGTAGTAGTAGTAGTAGTAGTAGCAGTAGTAGTAGTAGTAGTAGTTGTTGATGTTGTTTTAACAGTAGTAGTAGTAGTAGTAGTAGTAAACTAGTAGTATTAGTATTAGTAGTAGTAGTAGTAGTAGTAGTAGTAGTAGTAGTAGTAGTAGTAGTAGTAGTAGTAGTAGTAGTAGCAGTAGTAGTAGTAGTAGTTGTTGTTGATGTTGTTTTAACAGTAGTAGTAGTAGTAGTAGTAGTAAACTAGTAGTATTAGTAGTAGTAGTAGTAGTAGTAGTAGTAGTAGTAGTAGTAGTAGTAGTAGCAGTAGTAGTACTACTAGTAGTAGTTGTTGATGTTGTTTTAACAGTAGTAGTAGTAGTAGTAGTAGTAAACTAGTAGTATTAGTAGTAGTAGTAGTAGTAGTAGTAGTAGTAGTAGTAGTAGTAGTAGTAGTAGTAGTAGTAGTAGTAGTAGTAGTAGTAGTAGTCATTACCAGAAAAATACATTGTATTAATGTAGTGGTGTTCAGTAACACGATCATGTTCAAGAGCTTCCAATTGGTTGTCATTGAGTGTCTTGTGCCATCCACGGCCCCGCATCCAGCTCGGATTAACTGGAAGCTGTGTGTCATTTGCCAAGAGGACAAGACAGTGACACTGATATGTCCTTCGTAGTCCAAGCGACAAGACATGGGGAGTGGGTACAGTTCACATGGGGAGTGGATACAGTTCACATGGGGAGTGGGTACAGTTCACATGGGGAGTGGGTACAGTTCACATGGGGAGTGGGTACAGTTCACATGGGGAGTGGATATAGTTCACATGGGGAGTCGGTACAGTTCACATGGGGAGTGGGTACAGTTCACACGGGGAGTGGGTACAGTTCACATGGGGTGTGGGTACAGTTCACATGGGGAGTGGATACAGTTCACATGGGGAGTGGGTACAGTTCACATGGGGAGTGGGTACAGTTCGCATGGGGAGTGGGTACAGTTCACATGGGGAGTGGATACAGTTCACATGGGGAGTGGGTACAGTTCACATGGGGAGTGGATACAGTTCACATGGGGAGTGGGTACAGTTCACATGGGGAGTGTGTACAGTTCACATGAGGAGTGGGTACAGTTCACATGGGGAGTGGGTACAGTTCACATGGGGAGTAGGTACAGTTCACATGGGGAGTGGGTACAGTTCACATGGGGAGTGGATACAGTTCACATGGGGAGTGAGTACAGTTCACATGGGGAGTGTGTACAGTTCACATGGGGAGTCGGTACAGTTCACATGGGGAGTCGGTACAGTTCACATGGGGAGTGGGTACAGTTCACATGGGGAGTGGGTACAGTTCACATGGGGAGTGGGTACAGTTCACATGGGGAGTGGGTACAGTTCACATGGGGAGTCTGTACAGTTCACATGGGGAGTGGGTACAGTTCACATGGGGAGTAGGTACAGTTCACATGGGGAGTGGGTACAGTTCACATGGGGAGTGGGTAGAGTTCACATGGGGAGTGGGTACAGTTCACATGGGGAGTGGATACAGTTCACATGGGGAGTGTGTACAGTTCACATGGGGAGTGGGTACAGTTCACATGGGGAGTGGGTACAGTTCACATGGGGAGTGGATACAGTTCACATGGGGAGTGTGTACAGTTCACATGGGGAATGGGTACAGTTCACATGGGGAGTGGGTACAGTTCACATGGGGAGTAGGTACAGTTCACATGGGGAGTGGGTACAGTTCACATAGGGAGTGGGTACAGTTCACATGGGGAGTGGGTACAGTTCACATGGGGAGTGGGTACAGTTCACATGGGGAGTGGGTACAGTTCACATGGGGAGTCTGTACAGTTCACATGGGGAGTGGGTACAGTTCACATGGGGAGTAGGTACAGTTCACATGGGGAGTGGGTACAGTTCACATGGGGAGTGGGTACAGTTCACATGGGGAGTGGTACAGTTCACATGGGAGTAGGCACAGTTCACATGGGGAGTGGGTACAGTTCACATGGGGAGTGGGTACAGTTCACATGGGGAGTGGGTGAAGTTCACATGGGGAGTGGATACAGTTCACATGGTGAGTGGGTACAGTTCACATGGGGAGTGGGTACAGTTCACATGGGGAGTGGGTACAGTTCACATGGGGAGTGGGTACAGTTCACATGGGGAGTGGATACAATTCACATGGGGAGTGAGTACAGTTCACATGGGGAGTGTGTACAGTTCACATGGGGAGTCGGTACAGTTCACATGGGGAGTCGGTACAGTTCACATGGGGAGTCGGTACAGTTCACATGGGGAGTGGGTACAGTTCACATGGGGAGTGGGTACAGTTCACATGGCGAGTCTGTACAGTTCACATGGGGAGTGGGTGCAGTTCACATGGGGAGTAGATACAGTTCACATGGGGAGTGGGTACAGTTCACATGGGGAGTGGGTACAGTTCACATGGGGAGTGGGTGCAGTTCACATGGGGAGTGGGTACAGTTCACATGGGGAGTGGGTACAGTTCACATGGGGAGTGGATACAGTTCACATGGGGAGTGAGTACATTTCACATGGGGAGTGTGTACAGTTCACATGGGGAGTGGGTACAGTTCACATGGGGAGTGGGTACAGTTCACATTTGGAGTGGGTACAGTTCACATGGGGAGTGGGTACAGTTCACATGGGGAGTGGGTACAGTTCACATGGCGAGTCTGTACAGTTCACATGGGGAGTGGGTACAGTTCACATGGGGAGTGGGTACAGTTCACATGGGGAGTGGGTACAGTTCACATGGGGAGTGGGTACAGTTCACATGGGGAGTGGGTGCAGTTCACATGGGGAGTGGGTACAGTTCACATGGGGAGTGGGTACAGTTCACATGGGGAGTGGGTACAGTTCACATGGGGAGTGGGTACAGTTCACATGGGGAGTGGGTACAGTTCACATGGGGAGTGGGTACAGTTCACATGGGGAGTCTGTACAGTTCACATGGGGAGTGGGTACAGTTCACATGGGGAGTAGGTACAGTTCACATGGGGAGTGGGTACAGTTCACATGGGGAGTGGGTACAGTTCACATGGGGAGTAGGTACAGTTCACATGGGGAGTGGGTACAGTTCACATGGGGAGTGGGTACAGTTCACATGGGGAGTGGTACAGTTCACATGGGAGTAGGCACAGTTCACATGGGGAGTGGGTACAGTTCACATGGGGAGTGGGTACAGTTCACATGGGGAGTGGGTGCAGTTCACATGGGGAGTGGATACAGTTCACATGGTGAGTGGGTACAGTTCACATGGGGAGTGGGTACAGTTCACATGGGGAGTGGGTACAGTTCACATGGGGAGTGGGTACAGTTCACATGGGGAGTGGATACAATTCACATGGGGAGTGAGTACAGTTCACATGGGGAGTGTGTACAGTTCACATGGGGAGTCGGTACAGTTCACATGGGGAGTCGGTACAGTTCACATGGGGAGTCGGTACAGTTCACATGGGGAGTCGGTACAGTTCACATGGGGAGTGGGTACAGTTCACATGGCGAGTCTGTACAGTTCACATGGGGAGTGTGTGCAGTTCACATGGGGAGTAGATACAGTTCACATGGGGAGTGGGTACAGTTCACATGGGGAGTGGGTACAGTTCACATGGGGAGTGGATACAGTTCACATGGGGAGTGAGTACATTTCACATGGGGAGTGTGTACAGTTCACATGGGGAGTGGGTACAGTTCACATGGGGAGTGGGTACAGTTCACATTTGGAGTGGGTACAGTTCACATGGGGAGTGGGTACAGTTCACATGGGGAGTGGGTACAGTTCACATGGCGAGTCTGTACAGTTCACATGGGGAGTGGGTACAGTTCACATGGGGAGTGGGTACAGTTCACATGGGGAGTGGGTACAGTTCACATGGGGAGTGGGTGCAGTTCGCATGGGGAGTGGGTACAGTTCACATGGGGAGTAGGTACAGTTCACATGGGGAGTGGGTACAGTTCACATGGGGAGTGGGTACAGTTCACATGGGGAGTGGGTGCAGTTCACATGGGGAGTGGGTACAGTTCACATGGGGAGTGGGTACAGTTCACATGGGGAGTGGGTACAGTTCACATTTGGAGTGGTTACAATTCATATGGGGAGTGGGTACAGTTCACATGGGGAGTGGGTACAGTTCACATGGCGAGTCTGTACAGTTCACATGGGGAGTGGGTACAGTTCACATGGGGAGTGGGTACAGTTCACATGGGGAGTGGGTACAGTTCACATGGGGAGTGGGTACAGTTCACATGGGGAGTGGGTACAGTTCACATGGGGAGTGGTACAGTTCACATGGGAGTAGGTACAGTTCACATGGGGAGTGGGTACAGTTCACATGGGGAGTGGGTACAGTTCACATGGGGAGTGGGTGCAGTTCACATGGGGAGTGGATACAGTTCACATGGTGAGTGGGTACAGTTCACATGGGGAGTGGGTACAGTTCACATGGGGAGTGGGTACAGTTCACATGGGGAGTGGGTACAGTTCACATGGGGAGTGGGTACAGTTCACATGGGGAGTCGGTACAGTTCACATGGGGAGTCGGTACAGTTCACATGGGGAGTCGGTACAGTTCACATGGGGAGTGGGTACAGTTCACATGGGGAGTGGGTACAGTTCACATGGCGAGTCTGTACAGTTCACATGGGGAGTGGGTGCAGTTCACATGGGGAGTAGGTACAGTTCACATGGGGAGTGGGTACAGTTCACATGGGGAGTGGGTACAGTTCACATGGGGAGTGGGTGCAGTTCACATGGGGAGTGGGTACAGTTCACATGGGGAGTGGGTACAGTTCACATGGGGAGTGGATACAGTTCACATGGGGAGTGAGTACATTTCACATGGGGAGTGTGTACAGTTCACATGGGGAGTGGGTGCAGTTCACATGGGGAGTGGGTACAGTTCACATGGGGAGTGGGTACAGTTCACATGGGGAGTGGATACAGTTCACATGGGGAGTGAGTACATTTCACATGGGGAGTGTGTACAGTTCACATGGGGAGTGGGTACAGTTCACATGGGGAGTGGGTACAGTTCACATTTGGAGTGGGTACAGTTCACATGGGGAGTGGGTACAGTTCACATGGGGAGTGGGTACAGTTCACATGGCGAGTCTGTACAGTTCACATGGGGAGTGGGTACAGTTCACATGGGGAGTGGGTACAGTTCACATGGGGAGTGGGTACAGTTCACATGGGGAGTGGGTACAGTTCACATGGGGAGTGGGTGCAGTTCACATGGGGAGTGGGTACAGTTCACATGGGGAGTAGGTACAGTTCACATGGGGAGTGGGTACAGTTCACATGGGGAGTGGG
Source organism: Lamellibrachia columna (assembly GCA_963662155.1). Lineage (NCBI taxonomy): Eukaryota > Metazoa > Annelida > Polychaeta > Sabellida > Siboglinidae > Lamellibrachia > Lamellibrachia columna. The sequence goes on along the minus strand of OY759261.1, from coordinate 26,929,767 downwards.
TACAGTTCACATGGGGAGTGGGTGCAGTTCACATGGGGAGTGGGTACAGTTCACATGGGGAGTGGGTACAGTTCACATGGGGAGTGGGTACAGTTCACATTTGGAGTGGGTACAGTTCACATGGGGAGTGGGTACAGTTCACATGGGGAGTGGGTACAGTTCACATGGCGAGTCTGTACAGTTCACATGGGGAGTGGGTACAGTTCACATGGGGAGTGGGTACAGTTCACATGGGGAGTGGGTACAGTTCACATGGGGAGTGGGTACAGTTCACATGGGGAGTGGGTGCAGTTCACATGGGGAGTGGGTACAGTTCACATGGGGAGTAGGTACAGTTCACATGGGGAGTGGGTACAGTTCACATGGGGAGTGGGTACAGTTCACATGGGGAGTAGGTACAGTTCACATGGGGAGTGGGTACAGTTCACATGGGGAGTGGATACAGTTCACATGGGGAGTCGGTACAGTTCACTTGCGGAGAATTTGATCAAATTCAATGAGCTTGGACAACTTCCAAGAACACTTAAGTTGGAAAGACTCAATGACGGCCATGGCATTGAAGCGGCCATGGTTGCAAACAATGCTCTATGAATGACTCAATGATGCAAACTAGGAGCTAGAAGTATCGGCAATTGTCTTCGCCGAACTGTTCCTTTACATTGAAGAGTCCAGGCTAGATGAGGAGTCGGCACCGGTGTTCAAATTGGCTGATCTCGCCCAGCTCTACCAGTCCAGACATGCCGACGCAAAACAAGGGGAGAAACGTTCTGGTGGCATTTGAAGAAGACGTTGGTGCTGCTCTCGCCAAAGCCTGTGAGCTGGACAGTGACAAAAGTGCGGTCCATCTTGCACGTGCTGCACAGATCGTGCTCCGCCATATGTTTGGAGAAACCCTTCAATGGATTCCCTGAAAGATGCCAAGAAGAATATGTGCCATCACTGTTGCTTGCCCAGGTGGGCATGGTCCTGGAGGGTCCCAGCATCAAGGACCATGGTCCTGGAGGGTCCTAGCTTTTAGTTATACAGAATTACTTCACCTTTTAACTGAATATAATTTTATAATAAACATACATTAATTTTTACAAAATCATGCCACTACCACAATATATATATATATATATATATATAAGCTGCTGTAGATGGGAATCGAAATCACGTCGCCCGCGTGGAAAACGAACATTCTACCGCGTAGCCATTTAATTACGATGACGTTATCGTTTGGGTGTATATTCATGTCAGTCTTAACTTACAGGTAGCGCAACCCAACCTCGAGAAAACGGCGAATCTTGCCGACAATGTCATGTTATGGGCGTCATACCATAATGTAGTTTCCGGCTACAACGGTTTTTCATTATTTTAAATATAGGTCATCATTCGCAGCGTGTGGCTAGACCATACAAGAACTGACGGCACGAATGGTTCTTCATTGGCGTCGCAGTTCACTTTATGACGTTAGGTTAGCCATTCCCATTGATTACGGCTTAATCGGACGACATTGAAACGCGAACAACTACCCACTAGTCCTAATTTCGTGACGTTTGTTATCGTTTCTTGAGCGTTCCGTTCCCAACACGTGCCCATCAACACGTATACACTATTCTTGGTGCACACCAACATGTGTACACTACTCAGGATGCCCATCAACACGTGTACACTACTCTGGATCCACAACAACACGTGTACACTACTCACGAATGCACAAGTACGTGAACAAGGAAGCTCCCGGGCAGGCTTATTCGTGGTTTGGCGGAGAGCGGCTCTGCGCAGACAGATAAGACAAACGGTCAATATGTAAAGTGAGACAGTCATTCAAACAAAATAGCTAATAAAATCAGTAACACAATTGGAATTTTACTTTAGCTTTTTAATTTTAACTTTGTCAACTAAATATATTATGTACAATTCTTTAATTATTTCACACATAAACTTTGTATTTCTTACTCCGTAAAGCACAAATACATTGGAGTTTGGTGATGCTCAATTCTTTCAACACGAACTCTTCTTGTCTCACAATTCCCTGTGGGTTCAGCCTTCTGTTACGTTTCCCATTGGCGGCCATGTTAACGTTTGATTATAAGAAAACGAAACCATAAAAAATTCTGAAACTTCTAACCTGTCGTTGTCATCATCTCACTGACACGCTGGTCGAGTTTAGTCAAAGTCCCTTCTTTCTAACGCGTTTAAAATACCTGAACGTGCCATACCCGTCAATGTTTACCAATGTCTGCATGAATTACTACGCACACGTGTCTTGTGGCGAAAAAATTGCCAAAAATCCTTCCGACTATTGAAATCATCTAGAAATCTACAGTTACACTGCCAACATGTTCTACCAGCAAACTTGCCAATGTGTCTGCTCAAATGCAGTTATGTCAGATTATATGAATCTAAAATTAACACATTATACCTAAAATTACTATGCCCTACATTCGTTTGTAACACACCAGGAAGTGTAACTGAGGCATGACCCCTGTACGCACATGTGGAGTAGTGTCATCAGCTTATCCCCGGATAGAAGCATGCGCATGCGCTAACAATGTCCACAGCAGCGCTCACATCGGCCACAAGCTGCATCGTCTGCCACGTTTGGAGCAACTACTCCCATCAGTGCAAGGTCTATATGAATGTCATAATAAACCGTTAAACGCGAAATGCACACACCGATTCGTGTAGAAACTGGTGTAAGATAAAGCTTTATTCTAAGTGCGATGATTCAGGAACATGAATAATGTTTTAATCATGCGAGCCATTTATCATACGTCTGGGGGTATAATTATCATAGCCCTGCCACTTGGCCGAGTTCTTTTGATTTGCCTCCATTTCCACATCTACCTAATACCTCTACCAATGTTTACTTGAACACTTTCTAAGAAGGTATCCCTAAGTGATTACCGTAGCCCTTCCGTCAAAGCCAAGTTATTATTTTCAGTAGCTTGCTACATTAGACGCGAGATTCATAATTCCGGATTGCACTTTTTTGGAAACCCCCCCCCCCCACTCACACACAATAACATAAACTCAACAGTCAACAATGTTGTCTATTTCACATGTGTATTGCTCAAGGCATTGCATGACAAGCCTAGCTGTCATTGCACTGTTGTTTACAAACAAGTCTTGGACACTGCTAAATGCACAAGTCCCTAGGGTCTGTGCTAGGGAATAGTCAAGATCAACCCTCCCACAGCCACCTCTTAGAGCAATTAAAGCTGCTTCCTCAAATGGTTCAAGGGATCATGCATTGGCAAGTTTGCTGGTAAAACATGTTAGCAGTGTAACCATGGATTTGTATATAATTTAAATAGGCGGAAGGATTTTTGGCAATTTTTTCGCCACAAGGTTCGTGTGCGTAGTAATTTATGCAGAACTTTGTAAATATTGACGGGCATGGCACGTTCAGCCGTTTTAAAAGAGTTAGAAATATTTAATTTTGACAAAACTCGACCAGCATGTCAACGAGATGATGACAACGGCAGGAAGGAAATTTCAGAATTTTTCAGCATTTCGATTTTCACTTCAGTTAATACTTGAACAAGCATTAACTATTTTAATAGTTTGTCTATTGATTTCACAAAAAAACTGCATCCAAAAGTTACACAAACGAGCTAGCATGTTGCAGTGAATACTAAGTAAGTTTGTGTTTTTCGCAAAATTAATTTTAATTGAGACCAGCCAAAAAATCGATTTGATTAAGCACCTTTAATCAATAACTTCAAAGGGAGAGAGGGCACCGACCTGATCCTGACTACAGTTACCTAATACCTTATTACATGCACAATCCATCCATGCACCTTATATGGCAAATGTCATAACATATTAACTATAACAGTAGCACCACTAAACATGATCGAAACTGAAGTTTCTGAAGTGTTCTATACATGTATTAGCTAATGACTGCAAGAGGTCAAAATCTCATTAAGCCCTGTTGGACATTCTTCTCTAAGGTCCAAAGACCACTCTTTCTCCATCTTCCAACAAATTCCAACATCATTAAGTGATTATAACTTAAATAAAAAGATGGACAGTCCTCTATCACACAGTACGATACAAGAGAGGTAGGACCACTGCCACACACCATTCATTAAACATGTTGGTATGCATTGTGTCGTAATTGGTCTCTACATAATAACATGACTATTAAATAATTTGTTATTAAGGGATTCATCACACTTAAGTAATTTACTTTAAATTTGCACATAATATGTCCCAAAAGCAATGTCGTCTAAAACTGTTATGCTTCTAAATTGATGGCACTAATGCATGTTCATGTTGACAGTCAACTAAACTATTTTTGTACACCTGTGAAAAGAGATGTTAGATCCTGTCTTTTGTCAATTCGTACAGCTGTAAGCCACACCGGAAATAACCATATTCGTCGTTCCGTAACTGTCTCCAAATGTCTTGGAGAGGTTAACACTAATACACGCCGCTAACTCCAGTATGAACAACCCAACTGCCCACGTTTATAACACAACTGCTAGGACCACCCTCACCCAAATGACTAATCAATCTGGTGGCCATGCCCCATTAAGAACAAATGACAATGACAAATCTTCAAGTTAATTGGTTCCTGGTGTCATCGTCACTGGCTACTAGCCCGATAAGTTTATACTTCTCTGGTAGCCACCTCATCTTAATTGCTTTTGTTGCTTTATATTATACATGATGATGATGAGGAAATAAATTTACTTACTTACTTAGTTAGTTACTTACATATGTTAGACAACTATTTGTAACATGCTATGTTCACACTACAAACAGTACTACCCTGTGTGTCATGCCACCGCAAACAGAGAGTCTCAGTTAACGGTGCCCTATCGGACATCACAGATGTCACATCTGGTGTCCCACAGGGTTCAGTTCTAGGACCTGTCCTCTTCTTACTCTACATAAATGACATAAATGGGAACATCAAATCTTCTATACGCCTTTTTGCAGATGATAGTATTATATATCGTAAAATTTCTTCCAAAACCGACCATGAAATTCTCCAAACTGACCTTAGCCAACTCCAAACATGGTCAGAAAAATGGCAAATGGAATTTAATGTATCTAAATGCGTCCACCTTCCAATAACAAACAAAACTAAACCCAGCACACACAAGTACTCGCTTTCTGGCCAGCCATTATCCACCGTATCCAGCCACTCATACCTCGGAGTAAAATTGGATTCCAAATTAACCTGGACAAATCACGTCACTGACATAACTTCAAAATCTTCGAAATGTTTAGGCATGATTAAACGAACTCTTGGCCCATGTAAACCCGAAGTTAAGCAAACAGCGTACAACATGCTAATCCGGCCAAAACTTGAGTACTCTTCACCCATATGGAATCCCCACACCTTTTCACAAGTTAAAAGCCTTGAAAGAGTGCAACACTCTGCTGCCAGATTTGTTAAAAATGATTACAGACGGAACACAAATCCAGCAGATCTAATTACTGCCCTTGGATGGCCAACCCTCGAACGAAGGCGCATTATCAAACAAGCCACTACCTTCTACAAAATTCTAAACAACATTATTGAGATCACCCCCCCTCCGGGCCTACTAACTCGCTCTCGAACCCGTGGACAATACATAGCCCCCAAGTGTCGTATAAATGCAATGGTCTTTTCATTTTATCCCAGAGCCATTCGCATATGGAATATGATTCCATCAAAAATTACCAACATAAAAAACCCAAAATCATTTCAAGAAGCTATTATGGAACTCCCTTTCACCACACCTCCTCACCTAAACTGCCTTTAAAACACAGTGCTCAGCGTAAACTTATCCATGGTGTGGGTATGGAGACTGTCTATGTGTGCATGTGGCAAGGCAGCGACAGTATCCATACACACAACCAACCTATTAAAAATGTTCGTTAAACATCCTATACATAAAATAAATAAAACTATCAGATAAAAACCATTTCAGCAACATTAATGATACTAGTCTTTTAACCGAACGTACCACCCACAGCGCATGCGCACAGTCCACCACAAACTCCTGCGTTAGCCCAAGTTTGGGCTGTTTGGAGTAAACCACTTGAGACTTGAGACTTGAGATGCAACTGTTTCTGTCGTGCAATGAAATGCCGGCCAGTGGTCCACGCCCGCTTCACTGCAGCGAGCAGGCTTATCGGTCTAGGGGTAAGACCACAGTTGACCTTCCTGTTTATTGTTTCACACGAATGTAGGGCGTATTAAATTATGATATATGAATTTAAACAATTCATATGATGTAACATGAGTGCAACTGAGCAGGCATATTCATATGTTTGTTTGTAGAAGCTATTTGCTCTGAAATAGTACATTTTTAAAGAGGCGGAGGGATTTATGGGAAGTTTTCTGCTATGGGCCACGTGGGCGAATGAATACACGGCTATTTTTGTCGCAATTGACGGGCATCGCACGTCGGGGCGTTTTAAGAGAGCTGCAGATATGTGATTTTGACAAAGCTTGGTCAACATGTCAATAAGATGATGGCAATTGCTGTAAAAAAATTCTGAATTTTTGATGGTCACGTTTTCTTATAATAATACAAAACGTTAACATGGCCAACAATGCAATTCTCTACTGTGGTCTGTCCCCTCTAGTCTATAGGGGAATGATTAATGATGTAACTCTACGCGCGAGATACAACTGAAAGAAGTGTCCATGACGCGGTTCAAACATTTCTGTCAACTACTTCGCATCAGGATGTACGACTAGGAACCATCCAGCTAGTTGTTCATTGTGGTGACTAAGTAAAGATCATCTGATGATCCAAGTGATTCGTTCATTGTTAAACAAAATGGAAGGAACAATAAGGAGAGGATATGGAGCACACGGCTACCACGCCAGCGAAGCAACCACATAGCGCGCCAGCAACGAGTCACAGCGTCGTCTGCCGGCAATCGGCCGCCGGGTCAGAGATAACAGGCATCAAATGTCAACGTAAGAAACGAGTGACAGATGCATAATCTTGTCGCAATGCAGCTGTCATGTTCTCGCGTCGATACAAAACATGTCATAATTTTGTGACACCAGCGATCCGCCCATAAACTGTTGAACAGCAACTTTCAGTTATTGGTGAATTACAATGCCATCTATGTATGTATGTAAGTATGTATGTATGTATGTATGTATGTATGTATGTATGTATGTATGTATGTATGTATGTATGTATGTATGCATGTATGTATGTATGTATTTATGCATTTATTTATGTATGTATGTGTTTATATATGTATGTATGTATGTATGTATGTATGTATGTATGTATGTATGTATGTATGTATGTATGTATGTATGTATGTATGTATGTATGCATGCATGTATATATATATATATATATATATATATATATATATATATATATATATATATATATATGTATATATATATATATATTCATGTGAATATATATTCATAATATGAATGCACATTTACTTACATAAATACACACACACACACACACACACACACACACACACACACACACACACACACACACACACACACACACACACACACACACACACACACACACACACACACACACACACACACACACACACACACACACACACACACACACACACACACACACACACACACACACACACACACACACACACACACACACACATACACACACTAAAATAATATATATAACTAAAATAAGCATATTTGAATGAAACTGCTCTATCGTGTGCATTAGTTGTCCCTCCACACAGTTCCCGACATAAGTACATATTTATGCACCCAATTAAACTGAAGCAATGGGGACCGCACGAAATTGCTCATATTTGGAACGGTAGACAAATCATCCGAATCCAATCCCTTATGTCGCCGTTGTGCTGATGCGATACATGGCAATTTCATTCTGGATTATATGTTGCTTATCACCTGTTTCGCCAGCACAAGATGGATCACAAAGACAACTTTTATCACGCCATGTTTGTGTATGATACGAACTTGTTGACGTCCCTGCATGGACATCTTATGTCTGCAATGTTGAATGTATAGGTCACTGTGTTGTGGCAACAATGTAGTTTGTTTGTCAAGTTGATTCCCTTTTCGGGTTCACATATATAAATATCACCTTGTGTGAAGGCATTGCCCTATTCGCCAGCCAAACTGAGTTCCCTCGAGTCCCATTCACCTCAATCCTGCGTCTGCCATTGCAATAGATATATGTCATTTGCTAAGTCGTATTGGCATTGATATTTTCAAAAGAAAATAGTGAATTACAACTATTCAAATCCAACACAAAACGGTTTTAGCACATGACAAATATGAAACATAATATACAATGGACTCTCGCTATAAGGAATATGTTGGAACTTGGTCAAACTGTTCCATGTATCCGAAGTTCTTTATATCCCTGTGTACAGAAAACATACCCACGAGTGTCATCAGACACAATAGACACCGGTGGAGAATATGGTTAGCCATGCATTCAAGCAAGATTTCTAAGGACAGCGGGAGAGAGGAAGGCCACTGAAAACATGCAATGACCAGATTAGAAATGATACTGGGCTTCCGCGTTTGACAGCAGATCAGTATACAATAAATAGAACAGGGTGGAAGGGTGCAACCTCCCAGAGGACAGCGAGGGGTGCAACTTCCCGGAGAACAGCGAGGGAGCAACCTCCCAGAGGACAGTGAGGGGATAACCTCCCGGAGGAGAGTGAGGGGTGCAACCTCCTAGAGGACAGTGAGGGGTGCAACCTCCCAGAGGACAGTGAGGGGTGCAACCTCCTAGAGGACAGTGAGGGGTGCAACCTCCCGGCGGACAGCGAGGGGTGCAACCTCCCGGAGGAGAGCGAGGGGTGCAACCTCCCGGAGGACAGTGAGGGGTGCAACCTCCTAGAGGACAGCGAGGGGTGCAACCTCCCGGAGGATAGCGAGGGGGCAACATCCCGGAGGACAGCGAGGGGTTCAACCTCCTAGACGACAATGAGGGGTGCAATCTCCCCGTAGGACAGCGAGGGGTGCTACCTCCCGGAGGACAGCGACGGATCAATATGACCAATGCGTTTAAGGTAAGTGAAGTGAAGACATAAAGGCAGTGAAGGCCAGACCGGGGATTTCAAAGTTGTTTCCATAAAAGCGGGTGTTCCTTGCATCGGGAGTCCACTGTACAAATATATAGATATCAAATATCGATGATGATCAGTTATGGCCTTGCTCTGTGATACACAATAGCTGTTTGCAGAAATTCGTTTATACTGGGCTATTAGTGGATGTTTAACCCTTTCCTCTCGTCAATTGTTTGCCTTCTCTCCGCCGAATAATTCTCAGCAGATCAAAGTTCGCGCTTTCAAATAATATCTTCTGGCTAATTTCTATAGCGTACATTCCGTACTCTCGTGTTTACGCTGCGATACGCCGGTCGCTGTTCATGTAGTGCAAGAGATAACATTGTCGCTGTACACGGTCCACGCGGACCGCCTTGCGCAAACACGCGTCACGGTCGAGTGACCCCAAGTAGGACTGTGTCGCTAGTGTCGTAGCCACGCGTGTCCAGTCGGCAGCACCTGGTCGTAGTGAGGTTGCATTCGCGGACACGCGTCCACTCCAGAATACCCTAATATCTTCAGTTCAAGATTTTGGTTATCGAGTCACCTCAGGACCCACACTCTATCACTGGTGGATGCCATCCTTGTTTCGAGGGATCACCGATAACAGTAATGGACAGTGGTCAGTGGTCAACATCTGGTCGGAGAGAGTGGGCGTAAAGCGGTCGAAGTAACGTGATACAGCTACCGAGACGTTCAGCTCTCAGCAACGGAACGAATGGCTGTCTTTGCTCGGACTTGATGGCAGGTTGGTTGTTCTCCTAAACTCATTTCGGTGGGTGACCACAGAAATGTAAGTGAAGTCGTGTAGTCTTTGTGGCGATCACAAATGGGATCAGCACCTGTTGTCATTTGCTGTTGTTCGTTGTGCCGATTTGGGGGATGATGGAGGCGATCCAAGATTCTACACCAACTGGGCTTGCTTTGCTATTGAACTGTTTCCATGGGATATGCATTGCTCGGGAGCAGTGGATTAAGTGTAACATTCGCAGTAAAGAGGACTGACTTGATTCTCTTGGCGCTATTCGAAGCCTGGTTCGTTCTGTCTAATCCTCAATGCCCACTTAGGTATATAAATGAGAACATGGTGACATTATGTGGACGAATAGAGTAGGATAATCACTTCAGCTCTATGGAACGAGATCATTTGAGTTAGCTTAGAAGTTATATCATGTCTTTACTTGTCATCGTGCAATATTGTGGACGTTTTCGCGCAAAATATATTGAAAGTGTTGACTTACGTAACATCTAACTATAATCGAGCTAGCGTATGTTTGTATGTGTCTTCACGCTTTCCTCCTAGACGGCTTGCACCTCGGGCGCCAAACTTCCAGGGATTAATCTACGACCCCACGAATGAAACGTAACGCCTTTATTTTTTTCGAAATACCCCGTATATCAAGGGTTCTTAGTGGTTTTTATGGTAAATCAATAAATGTTCGCTATGTAAAACGTTAACTTCCAACAATCGCAGAAACCACGCGCGCGCGGCGACTACTTCGTCTAGCCATATTCATAAAAGCGATCACCTATTTGGTAAACATTGCTATCATGACTGTCACTTACGAACTACTAAGTTATCCGGTTCTGGGGACTGGCATTTTTGCTAGTCTATACAATAAAGTAATTAGTGGTTGTGTCTGTATGTATATATGTATGTATGTGTGTGTGTGTGTATGTATGTATGTATATATGTATGTATGTGTGTGTGTGTGTGTGTATGTATGTATGTATGTATGTATGTATGTATGTATGTATGTATGTATGTATGTATGTATGTATGTATGTATGTATGTATGTATGTTTATATGTCTGCCTGTTCCTCGTATCTCCGCCAGTGTCGCCTGTGTGGGGCTGGAATTACTAGGCTTACTCGGGAGCCACGGGGATGGTTCGTACATTGAAACAATTCCAAATTCCCCCGGGGCTGGGAATATTGCGAAGGAACCCCTGTGGACGTTTGACGTAGATTATGTGACTCGTCCGTAGTTACATACAATTGTTCACAACGCTATGCGTGGTTTCTACGATTGTTCCGAGTTACGTGATTTACGTTAAACGTCCACATAAGTTCCTTCGTTCGGTGCGAATGCTTCGTGAAACCGGCAGTACATGTTTTTTTGGGGAATGAAGGTACATGTTTCTTGAGGAATGAAGTTGGAATTGCCATTGGCATTGCCCTAAAACAATTCACTGAGTAGTGCAAGGAGTTGAAAGCTCTTGCAGTAGTTTTCTCCCGTGCAACGCCGGGCAACTCAGCTAGTATACAAATATGATTATTTCTGCCGATGTAGATTCAACCACAGGTAGTTAATCGTTCAATTTCATTTTTATTGTCCAAAGTTCCTTTTGAGGGATGTTCCTAGAACACGTAGGCGTGTATTTATTAATGCCCGTCACTCACACAAATACGGCTGTTTAAGCCATTTCTGGGTATTGTGGTTTCCTCTAAAGGAGCATTATAAATATTTAAATAAGCTCCATCCGTTCAACATTCCCACGCCCCATTCACTGGCCACGAAAAGTGTCGTTTGCGTCATCTTTCTGACACCGAGGAATACAGAAACTTATTCCCGGGACCTTATCTGTGTATTTACTTCATTGAGGCGTCTTTGGTTGACTTCATGACGTAGTGCATGATGTAGTACATGACGTAGTGCATGACATAGTGCATGATGTAGTACATGACGTAGTGCATGATGCAGTACATAATGTAGTATATGATGTAGTGCATGATGTAGTACATAATGTAGTATATGATGTAGTGCATGATGTAGTACATAATGTAGTACATGATGTAGTGCATGGTGTAGTGCATGATGTAGTACATGATGTAGTGCATGACGTAGTGCATGATGTAGTACATGATGTAGTGCATGATGTAGTAAATGCTGTAGTATATGATGTAGTACATTATGTAGTACATGATGTAGTTGCATGATGTAGTGCATGATGTAGTACATGATGTAGTGTATGATGTAGTACATGATGTAGTACATGATGTAGTACATAATGTCGTATATTATGTAGTGCATAATGTACTATATGATGTAGTATAGGGTGTATTATATGATGTAGTACATAATGTAGTACATGATGTAGTGCATGGTGTAGTGCATGATGTAGTGCATGGTGTAGTGCATGACGTAGTGCATGATGTAGTACATGATGTAGTGCATGACGTAGTGCGTGATGTAGTACATGATGTAGCGCATGATGTAGTGCATGATGTAGTACATGATGTAGTACATGATGTAGTACATGATGTAGTGCATGATGTAGTACATGATGTAGTGCATGATTTAGTGCATGATGTAGTACATGATGTAGTGCATGATGTAGTACATGATCTAGTATATGATGTAGTGCATGATGTAGTATATGATGTAGTACATTATGTAGTACATGATGTATATGATGTAGTGCATGATGTAGTACATGATGTAGTGCATGATGTAGATATGATGTTGCATATGATGTAGTACATTAATTGGACCGTACACGTGGTAGTCTAGTCGGGCTGAACACACAATAATAGTCTAGTAGGGTAGTCCAATTGAGTCGTCCAGTTTAATCAACTATGAGTCATTCTCCTAATACTTTCGACATTTTGGCAGAGACAACATAGTCGGAAAATATCCTGTTGTGACTAAGATAAATGTAATCAAGTTGAATCAACTATACGATAGTCCATCTGAAGTGTCACTTTGTAGTGATGTTCAAAGCGCCAAACTGGCAGTCAAGGTGGCCAGGATGTATTAGGTTCGAATCTCATGCAGACAACATACACAGACGCTTCGTATAAAGTTGGCTCGCATAGATTTCTCTGTCTGCGTGTCTCTCTGTCTCTATAATATGTCTATATCTGTCTCTGTTAGTCTATGTCTGTCCCTCTATGTCTCTGTATGTCTCTGTCTATCTATGTATGTCTCTCTCTGTCTATGTCTGTTTCTGTCTGTCTCTGACTGTCTCTATCTGTCTCTGTCTGTATATGTTTGTCTCTGTCTGTCTTTGTCTGTCTACGTCTGTATCTGTCTGTCTCTGCCTGTCTCTCTCTCTCTGTCTGTCTATGTCTGTCTTTGTCTGTCTACGTCTGTATTTGTATGTCTCTGCCTGTCTCTGTCTGTCTATGTATGTACCTGTATGTCGGTATGTCTGTCTTTCTATCTCTATCACCTACCTCTTGTTTCCCTCCTTCCATTATCTCTGTCTCTGTTTGTTTTTGGTACTCCTCCTCCATTATTCCCCCTCTATCCACGGCATTCGTCTCTCTCCATTGTCCCTCCAATCCCCCCTCCTCTCTCTCTCTCTCTCTCTCTATCTCTCTCTCTCTCTTCTCTCTTCTCTCTCTTCTCTTCTCTTCTCTCTCTCTTCTCTCTCTCTCTTCTCTCTCTCTCTATCTCTCGCTTTCTCTCTCTTTAGCTATGTATCTATCTATCTATATATCTCTCCATTCTGTCCCCTTCCCTTCTCTCTCTATCGCTCATATGTCTCCTCTACCCTCCCCCTCTTTCTCTTTATCTAGTATACCTGTTGCGTTGTCAATGCGGTGGTCCAACCGATTCGTCTTGGTGTTAGTCCAATTGAATTGTCTATAGACTAGTCCTAGTAAATTGTCTACATCGGCATCCATATGTCTCGCAAGAAAATGGTTTATGCCACTGGGGTATCATCCCCAGTGCGCAAGCGTGGGCAAAATGTGTGGAAACCATGGATTGTTCATGATCCCCTCTCTGGTGGAGTTCAAAGGAATGCAGACATTTAACATCAACTCTGCTGCAGGAACTGCCAGGAGGGTGGCAAGGTTGACATCTGACCGCCTTCGGGGCTCTAGTTCGGATGTTCAGTTACAGTTTACTCGCTTAGATCACTTGCCTACCAAGGCTAATGAACGTCAACTGCCCAGTACTATTTGCCCATAGATGGAAATTGGAATAGTGCCTATGTGATGGTCTGATGGATTCGTTTATGTAATGTTCCCCGTGGGTCGACTAGGTAAAGGTCCGGCTGGATCGTTTACGTGATGGTCTGTCGAAGGTCTTCTGACAAACATTGACCACGGCTTATCGCTGCTGCCCGGACGTTTGACACATACTTGGCACAATACAGCTACATTTGAAAGAACATTTAATGGGTTATCGGTACAGTTCGAATACATGGCACCGGGTCATTGTTTGTGGTAGAGTAACTGACAGACTGTATCCCCGTCAGAATACAGTGTACGTAATTTATACATATTTGACGTTATGTTTTTGCTGTGATATAACGTATTCATTAATACGTGCCTGCCGGGTGCGGAAGAGAAGTGTTGATTTCGTTGTCACTGATCGGCGAGGACATAGCTACTCCGTTATTCGATGTCAGCCAAATTAAAAACAAGACAGTGTCTGGTTATACCTATTGGACTTCGTAACTTTGTTATGTGATCAGCATTGACCCACACAGTGTTTACCATTTCAATGATTTGAACAAAGATAGGCATTTTTATATTAAATAGATTTGAAAAAATAGGCATTTTTTTATTAAACAGACTTCGAACATTACCTAAGTTAGCCACCCACTACACATGTGGACATAATTACCTAAGTTAGCCACCCACTACACATGTGGACATAATTACCTAAGTTAGCCACCCACTACACATGTGGACATAATTGAACCGGATTCGCGATGGACTGAACCATTTTAGGAAGCATTTTTAATATGGATTTGTGATAATATATTACTATATTCTAAAGCTTTCTTTTCTTTTCATTGAACACTTGAATAAAGATATGTTAGCATACCACAATGCGAGATAAGTAATGTCAAGATATATTGTTTCCTGTTGGAAATGAGTTATCATTGTAAATGCCTAATGTATGAATGTTGGCAGTAAACAGCAGTCGTGTGACGTCCTGTGCTGCTGCCACCCCCTACACTTATCAAACTCCCCCGCATTATCGGTCTTCAGTGAACCTCGACATGACTTCAAGAACCGCACTCTTATCGATTAGATGACTATGATGGTATCGCGGACATGAAAGAACTCCTACACCAGTGGTTGGTGGCTGGCGGTGTTGATGGTATCGTGTAGTTACTTACTGGCGTCGTCGGCGGCGGACGATAACCTTTTTATGGATGTGGACGTCTCCATGTTTTATGGATGTGGACGTCTCCATGTTTTATGGATGTGGACGTCTCCATGTTGGCTGTAGTTTGCCATGTGCGCAATTACCTACTTACATCCACTAACTTGTACTGTATACATTGGTAATTCAATTCAAGACATGACCCGGTCTAGTCTGAGTTTAACCAGCGCCATTTCACACACACTCGTTGAATCGGTAAGCGATTATATCCGCGAAACAGACGAATTGGCCAACCACACCTGTAATACATGACTATGATGGAATATGATGAAAGAAGGGTAATTAGCTATTTAGTACATTTATTGGACCATTCATAGATAATAATTATGTCAGTATCAATTTAATGGTTGAACGATGTACACATAAACACGAGTTTCCCATAATAATATATATAGCATATATTTTGTTGTCGATACACAACTTTGTAAACTTTGGGTTGACTAAATTTTGAAGCATTATTCGTCTAGTTCCTTTTTACTATTCGGCAATCGCAACAATGATGTCTTTGCACAGCAATACCTATGTGACTTGCTTTATACCTGCACCATGGTCTTTACATATCTAGGTGTTCACTACACTCCGAGTTGCATAACGCGGTGCGAAGATGCATTACATTGGGGTGCATCTGCCTTAATGCACACTTGTTGTGACGTGAGGACATACAACCTGGAAGTATTCATTTAAACCAACCTCTTCCAATTTCATAATTACATACACAAATGGGTACTGCGTCGGGGATGTTTGATGGTCGAAGCTTTAGAGGTACAGGGTAAAACAACCTCAACGGTGACGTCTGCAAGTATTTGGGCAAATACTCATAAATGTATCCATCACTTATGCATACAAATCACCCGTTGGCTACACTGCAAATTCCTCGAGGCATCCTGATTGTTGATTGACTTTTGACAAGATAACATGCCGCTTTGAATGGACAAATTGTACGTACGACCAGTGTGTTTGCCCTGACGGCATGGGTGGGCCATGCGAGAGCGGTACAATCTCGTTATCACAATTGTTGCTAGACTTCAAGTCATACGTTAATTGCCTTCGACGTTTTCCTTTGTTGCAGGTTTTGATAATCGTCTGGAACGTCAACTTGTAACTGATAACTTTCTTCACGTTGGCTTGTTATTGTCGTACTGATGGATTCTCACGGCGTCAATGGGGCGAAACGACCAGCACAATTTCAAAGTGACTACCACCTGTAGATTGTTTGACATACAACTGGGATAGACACGGAGTTGGGTAACCCACCCGACCGTGACATTCATTTCTTCGAAGGTAACGGTGATTGTGCATAGAGATAGCACCAATTGTATAAAAGCGTACAACATAGTGGAACAAATACAGCGCCTTGACACCGTGATTGGCAACAGAACGGATAGCGTTGAAACTAATTCACAACACAGTTTTAGCGACGGAACACATGACATTGCGGTCTTCTATAGATGAAAGCAATACCAATGCGCTCTTCGTGAGCTATATCAACTATATAACGCACGATCATTAATGACTAAAACCACAGAACTACGACGGAGTATTACCAAAAACTATATCAGTGAGATCTATAACGACCGAAAGCCTTAGCAGTATATTATTTATAGTACCTGCTGACAGAAGCACACGCTGAAATCTTGACTATTTGAAACATTCTGCAGGAACTGCTAGGCCTTGCCCGACCCCCATGCTTGGTGTTTGCTGAATAAGAAATAGAAGCCATTTCCTCTGAAGCCGCGTCAGGCCAGTCATGATTCACATTGTTCTCCTCGTCTTCCTTGGCTTCATTGCCGCCTTCGGCACGCTCGGCAACCTCTTCCTCATTGGCACGGTTGCCGTCGAGACGTCGCTGCACGTGCGCGGCAACGCGTTCGTCGTCAACCTTGCGCTGGCCGACCTCGTCATCACGACATACGTCATGCCGATCGCCCTCACGTCCTGGTATTTCGGCGGCGATCGTTTTGGGAAGCAGATGTGTGACGCCGACGCCTTCCTCGTTCTCACGAGCTGCGGCGCCTCGATACAGTCGCTCATGCTCGTCGCTCTCGAGAGATACTTCCACATCTGTCGACACACGCGCTACGACCAGGTTTTTTCCAACCGTATGGTCGTTGTGTACGTCATCTTCGCGTGGCTCTACAGCGCCCTTTGGGGAGCGCAGGGTTTCACGGGATGGACAAGTTACGTGTATGGGAACAACACTCATGTATGTTTGTTTGACGGCGCACACAGCCAGTCGTTCAACGTTACGTCCGTTCTTGTCGTCGTCCTCCTCCCCATGGTCGTTATAGCGCTGTCGTACGGCAGCATATTCAGGTGCGCGAAGAAATGTAGAGCTTCGATCGCCGCGCATGGTCGCCGCCAGAGGGAGTCGCTGTCACATGGCACCGTCAAGTCGGAGAGCATGGACCAGGTGGGCACAGCAACCAATGGTAAAAGTCGGTTAGACAATTCCACCTTGTGAACACAATTACGATTCCGCTTTAATAAAAACAACTGTAAATTTTTATTGTTGCTTTGTCACCGACCGCCAGTAGCGTTTTCGTCAAATCCTACAATTTAGTTGTCGAGTAATTCAACATGGAAGATGCTGCCCGTCATTTGTCACCCAAACAAAGCGGATTCTGCACAGCTTACATTTCGTAATCCTCAAATGTAGCCATATCCCGATTGAGAAATAATTTTCCATGTAACAAAAAAACTGTCATAAGGGGCACTGTGTCAAACTCACTGGCACTTTATTCGTATTGCATGAACCCGAGTAAATGAATGATCTGTCCCCAGGTGACGCGGCAGCTGCTCGTGCAAAAGCAGAGGCGGATGAAGCGAGAGTTGAAATTGATCTTCACGCTCGTCAGTATTGTCATAGCATTCGTCATCTCCTGGTCCCCGGGGATACTGGTGTCTCTCCTCTTCTCCTTCTGGCCGGGCATGCCCGACTGGTTTTTGACTGCCGCCACGTGGCTAGCCTTCTGTAACTCCAGCATCAACACCGTTCTCTACGGAGTCATGAACCGCAACTTCCGCAACGGCTACTTCCGGTTGTTCGAAACGGTCTTCTTCTGCGGCCGTCGGACGTTGTGCGCCTCTAGCGGCAGCGTGGAGAAATCACCTAGCGACGAGAGTCGAACACAGGAATTTAAAAACATGTCGTCGGACGCACCGCTCACGAACAGATTTCGCAGCGTCGTGCACGTGAAACCGGAAGTGAACGCGACGACACTTGATACGAGACGTGACGTCATACAAACTCGATGTGTAAAGCAGGACTGCATGCTTACCGCTGGACCGACGGAAGTCATTGTTAGTTACACCCCTCACATTGACGTGTTGGAAGCATTGTGATGTTAATCTCCGTAACACGACACATTCTGATGGTGCAAACTAATGCTCACTGTATGACTCAACCTGACACGTTGAGAATATTATTAAACTGATGTCAGTTACACAACCCATGTTGACACTGCGTGAACAACACTATGAGTACAATATCCTTACGAACACCACGCTAATTAACATGTTTAACTTGATGTCAATTACAAGATTATTGATAACGCCGTGTGGGCATTATCAATTTGATGTCAGAAGATTCATTATGACACTATGTGTGGATATTGTCAACTTGTGTCAGTTACAAGTTTCATGTTGACAATGTGTAGACATTCTTAACTTGATTTCAGCTATAAGATTCATGTTGACACTTTGTGGAAATTAAGAATTCAAAATAATATCATATGTTAAGATTTTTCACCAAAGGGGCGCCATACAACCTTTGAACTTTTGTCCTGATTAATTCTTGATATGTTTTCCTCCATGCCCATACATTGAGGGAAACATTTATCGGAGCCAATCAATATTTGGCTCAGACAAATGTCAGCACAATGCGATCATGTATTACTGCTGTCTAACATATACAACATAGCTCGAGTTGTTATAATGATAGTACTACATAGTCCAGAAGATATATGGCAGCTACTTTGCTAGCACGAATGGAGACTCAGGCGATCAACTGGTGTTATCCTAAGTGTATTTTGACGAGGAGTGACGCTGTTTGAGCATAACGTATTATTTTCTATATACTATATCACGCCAACGCGATTAATATCTCTAATCACTTCGATGTGACGAAAGACGAATTATATATGCATGACTACCAAGTACAAGCAAAAATGACACTTATTGCGACATACCATCAGTATGTAATGTTTAAGTAATAAGATAACTAATTCGTTACAATATTAATGTTGTATATTTTTAACGGTTAATCCATTTTACATAATTACTGAAAAAAAATAAAACATATATTTGCGTCTATTGTTGTTTTTGTTTCCAGTGCAAGCATACATGGTATATGTTCTAAAGAAAATCATCACCTCATCATCAAATGTAAGCATGAGAGTTTGTTTAATAATAGAACACACAGTTGTATTGTCAAACATGTGTCCGTGTGTTTGCTTGCATCTGGGAAAGCTTGCAAATGAAGAAAGAACTCAAGATGAGAAAGTAGAGGTGGATTGGTCAGAAAGAAAGAAAAACCCATCCAGTATAACTACTACCAGACATTACTCACATGGAACCCCAAAGGAAGCTAAGAAGAGACGCACTAGAAACACCTGGCAGCGAGAGTTCAGAGCAGAGACTAAGGAGATGGGCTACCTGGAATGAAATAAAAAGACGCCATAGAACAGTGCGCAAACGGGTCTAAGTAAGTTAGTAAGTTTATGTGCGTTTGTGCTTGCAAGCAATGTCATGTGCATGCATCCAAATAAATGTGAGGTGGCATTGGTATATCTTCCTCTGCTACAACTATTTGTCCTTGCCCTGCACCTGCTGGAGGTCGTAGTAGATTCCTCTGCGCGCCAACAACTGTTGGTGCGTCCCTAGCTCCACGACACGGCCGTTGTGGAAGACAGCAATGGCGTCCGCATCCTGTATTGTAGACAACCGATGGGCGATGACGATGCATGTCCGGCCAACGCGGGCTTTATCCAAGGCCTCTTGTACCACCTATGGAGTACATTTACAAAAAAGCGTAAGAGAAATATGTTGAAGTCAATAATATCAACAATGTACTGAACAAGATAACAAACATTTGTGTTTCATATTAGTGTACACGTAACTAAAACTGCTGGATATGTCTTAAAATGCGCTCCTCTTTTGATTTAGCCCATCGCGAATCAGGTTCGTTGATGTTCAAATTTGTAGTGTGGGAATAGAAGTCTGCTTAACATAAGAGTGCATACGTTTGTTAAAATCGTCGAAAGAATTTATTTTAATCGCTAAATTGGGTGACTAATGACATAGTATATATATACACACACCGGACCACTTTTGCAATTGTTTCGCCGAATTTTCATCGGCACCGGTAAAAACTAATTTACTAGCTTGTCCGATGATTTCACAAACACTAAGTACCACGTTTGCACTAACTAACCAGTAAGTTGTAGTGGGTGTTTTTTTACCAAATGATTCTAAACCGAGACGAACGAAAGAATGCGACTCAGGATGGACCTTTAGACATTGCTTTGTTATGTATCTGATTATAATCGAGCAAGTGTATGTTTGTATTTTTATAATAGTATGCTACTTCTCCCAGACGCTTTGCACCTCGGGCGTCAAACTGTCAAGGGTTCATCTACGACCCCACTGTCGGGTTGATATAATTTTTTCACGCTATTACCTTTCTATGAACACCCGAATTACCAATTGTAGTTGTTGCGTACAATTGTCTGCAACACTATGTGAACAATTACTCACAATTATGCACATAACACAAGGACAAGGCGTCGCTAGACATTGCTGTAACTATTCCCAGAAGCCATCAAGATATTGTGATTGCCAGCACCAGGTACCAAGTCGTAGATGGATATGTTTCTGAAATGTTTTCAATATTATTGTCGTGACCTTCAATCACGAACTACCAAGTTATCGTGACCGTCACTCACGAACTACCAAGTTATCCCTTTCGGAGGATGGGTATTTTTTTAATCTGCATAATTCACACATACCCGTTCACTGTGTGTATCCAGTGCCGACGTCGCTTCGTCCAAGAGAAGAACCTTGGGACTGCGCAGAAGGGCGCGCGCTATGGCGACACGTTGCTTCTGCCCGCCACTCAGCTGGGTACCTTTGTCACCAACACGTGTGTCGTAGCCCTGAACACGCAGCAGGGGACTGGTCACTATTGACGACAATTTTAAAGTTTGTTAATGCTGTTTGCAAATTTGTACTTTGAGTCTTTTGAACGTCAACTATGGTAATAGTTTTCTTTCATCAGCCTGCTGGCACATATTCTTTCATTAGCCTGCTGGCACATATTCTTCAAATTCTGTAAGTTTCTCTCTGCAGAAACTCAACATAGATGCGCCACCATCAAATGACGTCGAAAACAACTACATCGTGTCTTCACGCGCGAGGGATCTTACAGTCACTGACACAAGCATACTTTGACAGCCAATCAGTATACATTTTAACCTGGACACAGCCTAAATGTCGTAATCCTCAAATATGGTCTTATTTTTTCCAAAATGTTTTGTCAAGAGTCAAACAAATGTCAAAAAGGGACACAGCCGCAAAATCACCGGAACTTCAATCATTTCATTCATATTGCATGAACCCAGAAGTCAGTTAGTTAGCCGTCCCTAGTAGAGGTGCTAAACGTTCTTTCAGCGAAGGATTTAACGAAGCGCACTTCATACGCACGAAAATACCTCGTGAACGTATGTGTGCGTGTACGCAAACACGCACTTACAGATACACGCAATAACACACAAATAAACGCACACACAAACATGCACGCACGCGTGCACATACGCACGCAAGCTCGCGCACGCACGCACGCACGCACGCACGCACGCACGCACGCACACACACACACACACACACACAAGACGCGCTGTATTTCGTTCATGAAGGCATTTAAGTTAGTTGTCATAAATAACGATACGAATCCTCTCAGGACACAGCCTATGTCATGGTGGTTCCAATATTGTCGAAACCAGACAAATTTAGTATTTTACTTATTCTCATTATCATCATCATTATTACTACTATCATCACAGTCATCATCACCGTTACCACAAGTAGACCCACCAGCGGAAGTTGCGCAATGAAATTGTGGATGTTGGATTTCTTCGCGGCGTCCATGATCTCGTCCATCGTCACTTTTCGCGAGTTGTCGCCGTAAGCAATATTCTCAGCTACGGTGCAATCGAACAGGATTGGCTCCTGCGAGACGATGCCGATTTGATTCCGCGTCCATGTCAAGTTCAGCTGCTTGATGTCGATTCCGTCAAACAACTGACACAGAATACGCAAAAGACGTATGACGACGAAGCTAATTTATCAATGTGTTCTATATATGTTTCTTGTTTATATCCACCGTATGCTCGCCGAGAATACATCGAACTTACCACTACCCCAACACCTCGTGTAATGCCTCTTCTGGTGACACATTTACACTACCCCCACCGCATCGGAAAACCTCTCTATCAAGGACACATTCGTATTTACCACCTGTCCTCCGATCGTGAACCTCTCTATCAAGAACACCGTCGTATTTACCACCTGTCCTCCGATCGTGAACCTTTCTATCAAGGACGCAGTCGTACTTACCACCTGTCCTCCGATCGCCTCGTAGAACCTCTCTATCAAGGACACAGTCGTACTTTTGCCGCACCCAGAACTCCCGACGAGGGCCAGCGTTTTGCCTGGAGTCACCTTCAAGGTGAGCCCCCTCAGTACGGGTACGGTGGGGCGGGTCGGGTAACGGAAGCGAACCAGTTTGAACTGAACGCTGCCGCTGAAGTTGTCCTGTGGGGATGTGACAGGTGGACGACCGTTAGACAGTTGCAACACGTTTTGTATACGGGGGCGTCACTCCGCCAAGTTCGTTCATTTCATTTCAGTTAATGAGTAAATTTTATGATGTAGACCAAACTGTGGAATAATGTAAAATATCATGATATAATTTAACAAGATTGCCATCCAAAACAAAACACCCAAATGGTAGCAAGTGGACAAGGAAGCCATTTTATTATCGAGAGTTCAAAATATTTTATTTATGCGTAACCCCCCATTCTGAAATAGTTGTCAATTTAGTTTTTAAACATATTCACGGAATTATCATTTACACAATCTGTAGATAATTTGTCCCATGCATTATCCTCTGTGAGAATGTGTACTTTCTTATATCTAATCTACACTTTTCCTTCACTACCTTTACTTCATGTCGTCTACTTTTCTTAAGTGAAAGTCAGTCAGTATGTCTATACCCATTATTTTCGTATCCATTCAATATCTTATAAACTCGATATCATCTTAACCTCTTCGTCACTAGGGTTATTAATCCACATCCTCTTAATCTTCTCGTCGCTAGGGTTATTAAACCACATCCTCTTAACCTCCTCGTCGCTAGGGTTATTAAACCACATCCTCTTAATCTCCTCGTCGCTAGGGTTATAAAACCACATCCTCTTAATCTCCTCGTCGCTAGGGTTATTAAACCACATCCACTTAACTTCCTCGTCGCTAGGGTTATTAAACCACATCCTCTTAACCTCCTCGTCGCTAGGATTATTAAACGCACCCACTTAACTTCCTCGTCATTTGATCTGACGTAAGTAGTAATACAATAACATCAGACTTACGATTGTTTCTCCTTCGTTCGAGGCGACATCTATCGGCGGGACACGGTCAAAGAGGGTGAATAGTTTGGCTGCTGCTGTCCTCGCCTTCGCGTAGTCTGGGGCAAACGCCATGGTCTCTCCGATTCCCATAGCTCCAAAGAGTAACATTGCCACGACCCTGGTAAATGTTGATCAACATTGCCATATTCGCCACCATATCACACAGACATGTGCACCGACACTACACTAATAATGTAATGTACTAACAGCGACACTGATATCGAAAGTCACTAAAATATTGGTAATAATAATAATAAAGCAGCTCACCACAGGAGGTATGATACGTACATAAACATCTGGTTAAAATCTGTCTCTCCCTTGCGTATGAGGTGTGAGCCGTAGAGGAAGGAGACGGCGAAGGCGACGTAGATGATGGCTTGTGACACGGCGAACGCTACTCCGACGACCAACCCCTTCTTGAGGGAGTTCCTACAACGAGACGTACACAGTTAGACCACTGCTACATGGACGCATCATCTTCTTGAGGGAGTTCCTACAGCGAGACGTACACAGTTAGACCACTGCTACATGCAGGCATCATCTTCTTGAGGGAGTTCCCACAGCGAGACGTACACAGTTAGAGCACTGCTACATGCAGGCATCATCTTCTTGAGGGAGTTCCTACAGCGAGACGTACACAGTTAGACCACTGCTACATGCACGCATCATCTTCTTGAGGGAGTTCCTACAGCGAGACGTACACAGTTAGACCACTGCTACATGCAGGCATCATCTTCTTGAGGGAGTTCCTACAGCGAGACGTACACAGTTAGAGCACTGCTACATGCAGGCATCATCTTCTTGAGGGAGTTCCTACAGCGAGACGTACACAGTTAGACCACTGCTACATACACGCATCATCTTCTTGAGGGAGTTCCTACAGCGAGACGTACACAGTTAGAGCACTGCTACATGCAGGCATCATCTTCTTGAGGGAGTTCCTACAGCGAGACGTACACAGTTAGACCACTGCTACATGCACGCATCATCTTCTTGAGGGAGTTCCTACAGCGAGACGTACACAGTTAGACCACTGCTACATGCAGGCATCATCTTCTTGAGGGAGTTCCTACAGCGAGACGTACACAGTTAGACCACTGCTACATACACGCATCATCTTCTTGAGGGAGTTCCTACAGCGAGACGTACACAGTTAGAGCACTGCTACATACACGCATCATCTTCTTGAGGGAGTTCCTACAGCGAGACGTACACAGTTAGAGCACTGCTACATACACGCATCATCTTCTTGAGGGAGTTCCTACAGCGAGACGTACACAGTTAGACCACTGCTACATACACGCATCATCTTTTTGAGGGAGTTCCTACAGCGAGACGTACACAGTTAGAGCACTGCTACATACACGCATCATCTTCTTGAGGGAGTTCCTACAGCGAGACGTACACAGTTAGAGCACTGCTACGTACACGCATCATCTTTTTGAGGGAGTTCCTACAGCGAGACGTACACAGTTAGACCACTGCTACATGCACGCATCATCTTCTTGAGGGAGTTCCTACAGCGAGACGTACACAGTTAGAGCACTGCTACATACACGCATCATCTTCTTGAGGGAGTTCCTACAGCGAGACGTACACAGTTAGAGCACTGCTACATACACGCATCATCTTCTTGAGGGAGTTCCTACAGCGAGACGTACACAGTTAGAGCACTGCTAAATGCAGGCATCATCTTCTTGAGGGAGTTCCTACAACGAGACGTACACAGTTAGACCACTGCTACATACACGCATCATCTTCTTGAGGGAGTTCCTACAGCAAGACGTACACAGTTAGACCACTGCTACATGCACGCATCATCTTCTTGAGGGAGTTCCCACAGCGAGACGTACACAGTTAGACCACTGCTACATGCACGCATCATCTTCTTGAGGGAGTTCCCACAGCGAGACGTACACAGTTAGAGCACTGCTACATACACGCATCATCTTCTTGAGGGAGTTCCTACAGCGAGACGTACACAGTTAGACCACTGCTACATGGACGCATCATCTTCTGGAGGGAGTTCCTACAGCGAGACGTACACAGTTAGACCACTGCTACATACACGCATCATCTTCTTGAAGGAGTTCCTACAGCGAGACGTACACAGTTAGAACACTGCTACATGCACGCATCATCTTCTTGAGGGAGTTCCTACAGCGAGACGTACACAGTTAGAGCACTGCTACATGCACGCATCATCTTCTTGAGGGAGTTCCTACAGCGAGACGTACACAGTTAGACCACTGCTACATGCAGGCATCATCTTCTTGAGGGAGTTCCTACAGCGAGACGTACACAGTTAGAGCACTGCTACATACACGCATCATCTTCTTGAGGGAGTTCCTACAGCGAGACGTACACAGTTAGAGCACTGCTACATACACGCATCATCTTCTTGAGGGAGTTCCTACAGCGAGACGTACACAGTTAGACCACTGCTACATACACGCATCATCTTTTTGAGGGAGTTCCTACAGCGAGACGTACACAGTTAGAGCACTGCTACATACACGCATCATCTTCTTGAGGGAGTTCCTACAGCGAGACGTACACAGTTAGAGCACTGCTACGTACACGCATCATCTTTTTGAGGGAGTTCCTACAGCGAGACGTACACAGTTAGACCACTGCTACATGCACGCATCATCTTCTTGAGGGAGTTCCTACAGCGAGACGTACACAGTTAGAGCACTGCTACATACACGCATCATCTTCTTGAGGGAGTTCCTACAGCGAGACGTACACAGTTAGAGCACTGCTACATACACGCATCATCTTCTTGAGGGAGTTCCTACAGCGAGACGTACACAGTTAGACCACTGCTACATGCAGGCATCATCTTCTTGAGGGAGTTCCTACAGCGAGACGTACACAGTTAGAGCACTGCTACATACACGCATCATCTTCTTGAGGGAGTTCCTACAGCGAGACGTACACAGTTAGAGCACTGCTACATACACGCATCATCTTCTTGAGGGAGTTTCTACAGCGAGACGTACACAGTTAGACCACTGCTACATACACGCATCATCTTCTTGAGGGAGTTCGTACAGCGAGACGTACACAGTTAGAGCACTGCTACATACACGCATCATCTTCTTGAGGGAGTTCCTACAGCGAGACGTACACAGTTAGACCACTGCTACATACACGCATCATCTTCTTGAGGGAGTTCGTACAGCGAGACGTACACAGTTAGAGCACTGCTACATACACCCATCATCTTCTTGAGGGAGTTCCTACAGCGAGACGTACACAGTTAGACCACTGCTACATACACGCATCATCTTCTTGAGGGAGTTCCTACAGCGAGACGTACACAGTTAGAGCACTGCTACATGCACGCATCATCTTCTTGAGGGAGTTCCTACAGCGAGACGTACACAGTTAGACCACTGCTACATGCAGGCATCATCTTCTTGAGGGAGTTCCTACAGCGAGACGTACACAGTTAGAGCACTGCTACATGCAGGCATCAACTTCTTGAGGGAGTTCCTACAGCGAGACGTACACAGTTAGAGCACTGCTACATGCGCGCATCATCTTCTTGAGGGAGTGCCTACAGCGAGACGTACACAGTTAGAGCACTGCTACATGCACGCATCATCTTCTTGAGGGAGTTCCTACAGCGAGACGTACACAGTTAGAGCACTGCTACATGCACGCATCATCTTCTTGAGGGAGTTCCTACAGCGAGACGTACACAGTTAGACCACTGCTACATGCAGGCATCATCTTCTTGAGGGAGTTCCTACAGCGAGACGTACACAGTTAGAGCACTGCTACATGCAGGCATCAACTTCTTGAGGGAGTTCCTACAGCGAGACGTACACAGTTAGAGCACTGCTACATGCACGTATCATCTTCTTGAGGGAGTTCCTACAGCGAGACGTACACAGTTAGAGCACTGCTACATGCACGCATCATCTTCTTGAGGGAGTTCCTACAGCGAGACGTACACAGTTAGAGCACTGCTACATGCACGCATCATCTTCTTGAGGGAGTTCCTACAGCGAGACGTACACAGTTAGACCACTGCTACATGCAGGCATCATCTTCTTGAGGGAGTTCCTACAGCAAAACGTACACAGTTAGAGCACTGCTACATGCAGGCATCAACTTCTTGAGGGAGTTCCTACAGCGAGACGTACACAGTTAGAGCACTGCTACATGCACGCATCATCTTCTTGAGGGAGTTCCTACAGCGAGACGTACACAGTTAGAGCACTGCTACATGCACGCATCATCTTCTTGAGGGAGTTCCTACAGCGAGACGTACACAGTTAGAGCACTGCTACATGCACGCATCATCTTCTTGAGGGAGTTCCTACAGCGAGACGTACACAGTTAGAGCACTGCTACATGCACGCATCATCTTCTTGAGGGAGTTCCTACAGCGAGACGTACACAGTTAGAGCACTGCTACATGCAGGCATCATCTTCTTGAGGGAGTTCCTACAGCGAGACGTACACAGTTAGAGCACTGCTACATGCACGCATTATCTTCTTGAGGGAGTTCCTACAGCGAGACGTACACAGTTAGAGCACTGCTACATGCAGGCATCAACTTCTTGAGGGAGTTCCTACAGCGAGACGTACACAGTTAGAGCACTGCTACATGCACGTATCATCTTCTTGAGGGAGTTCCTACAGCGAGACGTACACAGTTAGAGCACTGCTACATGCACGCATCATCTTCTTGAGGGAGTTCCTACAGCGAGACGTACACAGTTAGAGCACTGCTACATGCACGCATCATCTTCTTGAGGGAGTTCCTACAGCGAGACGTACACAGTTAGACCACTGATACATGCAGGCATCATCTTCTTGAGGGAGTTCCTACAGCGAGACGTACACAGTTAGAGCACTGCTACATGCAGGCATCAACTTCTTCAGGGAGTTCCTACAGCGAGACGTACACAGTTAGAGCACTGCTACATGCACGCATCATCTTCTTGAGGGAGTTCCTACAGCGAGACGTACACAGTTAGAGCACTGCTACATGCACGCATCATCTTCTTGAGGGAGTTCCTACAGCGAGACGTACACAGTTAGAGCACTGCTACATGCACCCATCATCTTCTTGAGGGAGTTCCTACAGCGAGACGTACACAGTTAGACCACTGCTACATACACGCATCATCTTCTTGAGGGAGTTCCTACAGCGAGACGTACACAGTTAGACCACTGCTACATGCAGGCATCATCTTCTTGAGGGAGTTCCTACAGCGATACGTACACAGTTAGAGCACTGCTACATGCAGGCATCAACTTCTTGAGGGAGTTCCTACAGCGAGACGTACACAGTTAGAGCACTGCTACATGCACGCATCATCTTCTTGAGGGAGTTCCTACAGCGAGACGTACACAGTTAGAGCACTGCTACATGCACGCATCATCTTCTTGAGGGAGTTCCTACAGCGAGACGTACACAGTTAGAGCACTGCTACATGCACGCATCATCTTCTTGAGGGAGTTCCTACAGCGAGACGTACACAGTTAGACCACTGCTACATGCAGGCATCATCTTCTTGAGGGAGTTCCTACAGCGAGACGTACACAGTTAGAGCACTGCTACATGCAGGCATCAACTTCTTGAGGGAGTTCCTACAGCGAGACGTACACAGTTAGAGCACTGCTACATGCACGTATCATCTTCTTGAGGGAGTTCCTACAGCGAGACGTACACAGTTAGAGCACTGCTACATGCACGCATCATCTTCTTGAGGGAGTTCCTACAGCGAGACGTACACAGTTAGAGCACTGCTACATGCACGCATCATCTTCTTGAGGGAGTTCCTACAGCGAGACGTACACAGTTAGACCACTGATACATGCAGGCATCATCTTCTTGAGGGAGTTCCTACAGCGAGACGTACACAGTTAGAGCACTGCTACATGCAGGCATCAACTTCTTGAGGGAGTTCCTACAGCGAGACGTACACAGTTAGAGCACTGCTACATGCACGCATCATCTTCTTGAGGGAGTTCCTACAGCGAGACGTACACAGTTAGAGCACTGCTACATGCACGCATCATCTTCTTGAGGGAGTTCCTACAGCGAGACGTACACAGTTAGAGCACTGCTACATGCACGCATCATCTTCTTGAGGGAGTTCCTACAGCGAGACGTACACAGTTAGAGCACTGCTACATGCACGCATCATCTTCTTGAGGGAGTTCCTACAGCGAGACGTACACAGTTAGACCACTGCTACATGCAGGCATCATCTTCTTGAGGGAGTTCCTACAGCGAGACGTACACAGTTAGAGCACTGCTACATGCAGGCATCAACTTCTTGAGGGAGTTCCTACAGCGAGACGTACACAGTTAGAGCACTGCTACATGCACGCATCATCTTCTTGAGGGAGTTCGTACAGCGAGACGTACACAGTTAGAGCACTGCTACATGCAGGCATCATCTTCTTGAGGGAGTTCCTACAGCGAGACGTACACAGTTAGAGCACTGCTACATATGCACGCATCATCTTCTTGAGGGAGTTCCTACAGCGAGACGTACACAGTTAGAGCACTGCTACATGCACGCATCATCTTCTTGAGGGAGTTCCTACAGCGAGACGTACACAGTTAGAGCACTGCTACATGCAGGCATCATCTTCTTGAGGGAGTTCCTACAGCGAGACGTACACAGTTAGAGCACTGCTACATGCAGGCATCATCTTCTTGAGGGAGTTCCTACAGCGAGACGTACACAGTTAGACCACTGCTACATGCACGCATCATCTTCTTCTTTTTTCAGTCCTACTTACAATTGTAGCTTTTAATTAATTTACTGTTAATATTATTTCATATCTTTGTTCAGATTGTGCAATATATACCTGGTTTATTTTATTTTACATTATTTAATTTGTATGTACTGATTATATAGAAAATACTTTGTCCAATATTGTGACTAGATGTTTTACTTACTGTAAATATGTTTTATGCAATATATGTCAGATGTTCTACTAAAATGTACTGTAGAGAGGAACTTCTCTCATACTCCGCAAGGGGTCTTAGGGAAATAAAAACCATTGTCGTCATCATCATCATTGTCATCATTTTCATTGTCACCCAATCTAAGTAGCAGGAGGATGTAGACAGTTTGGCGACTATAAATTAATTATAGATTGTAAAGCGAAATGCGCCTTAGTATATGAATCAGCAACAATGTGTGCACAAAAGCAATTTTTGGGACGTCTAAAACTATCGATACTGTTCTTAAAGTTCCAGGTTGATACGGGATAAACGTTGGATACTGTAGTGTCTGGATGGTGTTCTTAAAGTTCCAGGTTGATACGGGATAAACGTTGGATACTGTAGTGTCTGGATGGTGTTCTTAAAGTTCCAGGTTTATACGGGATATACGTTGGATACTGTAGTGTCTGGATGGTGTTCTTAAAGTTCCAGGTTGATACGGGATAAACGTTGGATACTGTAGTGTCTGGATGGTGTTCTTAAAGTTCCAGGTTGATACGGGATAAACGTTGGATACTGTAGTGTCTGGATGGTGTTCTTAAAGTTCCAGGTTGATACGGGATAAACGTTGGATACTGTAGTGTCTGGATGGTGTTCTTAAAGTTCCAGGTTGATACGGGATAAACGTTGGATACTGTAGTGTCTGGATGGTGTTCTTAAAGTTCCAGGTTGATACGGGATAAACGTTGGATACTGTAGTGTCTGGATGGTGTTCTTAAAGTTCCAGGTTGATACGGGATAAACGTTGGATACTGTAGTGTCTGGATGGTGTTCTTAAAGTTCCAGGTTGATACGGGATAAACGTTGGATACTGTAGTGTCTGGATGGTGTTCTTAAAGTTCCAGGTTGATACGGGATAAACGTTGGATACTGTAGTGTCTGGATGGTGTTCTTAAAGTTCCAGGTTGATACGGGATAAACGTTGGATACTGTAGTGTCTGGATGGTGTTCTTAAAGTTCCAGGTTGATACGGGATAAACGTTGGATACTGTAGTGTCTGGATGGTGTTCTTAAAGTTCCAGGTTGATACGGGATAAACGTTGGATACTGTAGTGTCTGGATGGTGTTCTTAAAGTTCCAGGTTGATACGGGATAAACGTTGGATACTGTAGTGTCTGGATGGTGTTCTTAAAGTTCCAGGTTGATACGGGATAAACGTTGGATACTGTAGTGTCTGGATGGTGTTCTTAAAGTTCCAGGTTGATACGGGATAAACGTTGGATACTGTAGTGTCTGGATGGCGTTCTTAAAGTTCAAGGTTGATACGGGATAAACGGAATGCACATGGTATCTTTTGGATGAGGGATTTGTAATGCTAATGAATGATATCGCCCAGTGTTCACGGGAACAAGGACCGTCTACAGGTCATTGACAACCTTATGCCACACACAGGCAGCTCAATATCGGCGTGTCAAATACTTTTGTTTTGGTCAAAAAAGCAAAAGCCAATGTATCGGTCTAATATCTTTTATGATCAACTTTGATATCATGGGAATGTCCAACAATTTTTTTTATAGATATTCGTGTTTAGTGTTTGAGTTGTGTTTGATCATAAGTTGAAATATCAGTCAATGCTACAAACATTAACGGAAGGGTAGTGAAGAGACCTTTTCCATAAAATAAACCATCTCACATAGATGAAAAACATGTTTTAATAAATAACAAGGTCATTGTATCAACAAGTTTCAAAAACAAATTGAGTGGAACCTTTATAAGATCGTGAGATGTAGCAATGTTAGGTGAGTTTTTTCCCTGCAATTTTGCTTAATATACATGTATACATAACTTTGGCCGTAATGAGACGAAAGTGCTGATGTTGGTCTTAAAATAAAGCTAAGATATTATCCGGTTCACATATGTGCACCACGTGACAGTTGAGTAATATTGCTACATATTCTGCATATCTATATTGATATACCAAAAATAAGTAAACTCCAATTTTGATCAAATTTGATCTTTTAGAAGGTCATTGTATCAAAATATTACAATTGTCCATATATAATATAAGTCCAATAATTTGAAGTTAATGAAAATTTTTCATAACCTAATCTATAGCTATTGTAACATGAATATTAGTGTCAACTAACTTCAAATTGCTGTATCTCAATACAGAACGTACCGTGGAACCATTCTTTTTTTAGAAACATTGATACAATGACCTTGCTAAAGATCAAAGTTGATCAACTATACTCCAGGTGATTATCAAATGACAAATGCGTGATATTTGTATCTGATTAATGAGTAAAAAAGAATTGACGTGTGAATGTCTTTATTTAAACATAAAGAAACATAACTATAACATAACTTGTTTTAATAATCTAATTTGTTGCAAAAAAAAAAGTGTATTAAATTTAAAAAGACTTTCATTACGGACACAACAAAATGTTATGGACACAACATAATATGAAATTGTTATTTTTATTGCGGTAGGATGGGTATATGGATATAATTTAATATTGGTCAATGTACACGGGTACAACAAACTTATATGATACATGGTTAACATTCCTCACAATAATGACTCTTATCTGAACTACATTGTTAAGGACACTTCATGAATTTCCGGTCACTTTTTTCAGCTGACCTAACAATTCTGTTAATTGTGGTAGGAGCAAGGATAGTCAATTAATGATGTTACATTGATAGGCCAGTGCAAAACATAAATAGTAATAAAGTAATGAAATTTAGCTTTTTTTATTTGCAAACGCATAACGTTGAAAATAGTAAGTTTGAATACTTTATAGTTCCACATGAATTTATACATGTAAAGCTGACATTATTTGTTCATGGAAATTGCAAAATAACATAATGTTTATTGAAAAATCACAAATGAAACAGGTTAAGCACAAACTTTATATCTGTAACTTGTGCATAACACTACTAAGCCAAAAAGAACGCGCTGATCTTGACTCAGTTGAGAGTTTACACGTTGGTAGAAATTCGTGAGTATTTGCACTGTTCGAACCTTGAAGCAATCTGACTGTGATGCTTATGTTGTATATTTTAGGAATTGTAATTGTCCTGGTTACGCAGTCGGACGTGTTGTAGCGTGGTATCCTAATTTGTAAATTGTTGTTGTTGTAAAAATACAATCCCTCTATACTGACACTGCTTTTGCTCTCTCCACGAACTCGCGATATTCTGCATTGAATGAACAATACCATGAGGGTTACATAAATACACACTGTCATATGGTAGTGGGGATGAGATTAACAATACCATGAGGGTTACATAAATACACACTGTCATATGGTAGTGGGGATGAGATTAACAATACCATGAGGGTTACATAAATATACACTGTCATATGGTAGTGGCGATGAGATTAACAATACCATGAGGGTTACATAAATACACACTGTCATATGGTAGTGGGGATGAGATTAACAATACCATGAGGGTTACATAAATACACACTGTCATATGGTAGTGGCGATGAGATTAACAATACCATAAGGGTTACATAAATACACACTGTCATATGGTAATGGGGATGAGATTAACAATACCATGAGGGTTACATAAATACACACTGTCATATGGTAGTGGGGATAAGATTAACAATACCATGAGGGTTACATAAATATACACTGTCATATGGTAGTGGCGATGAGATTAACAATACCATGAGGGTTACATAAATACACACTGTCATATGGTAGTGGGGATGAGATTAACAATATCTAAGCGTCAGCTACACTATGTAATTCGATATTACCTGTGCGGTGTGTCCAGCCTTTCTTTGTACATATCATAAAATTTCTGTTCCTTCGTCAGACCTGCCACAGTGCGAATGTTTTCTATCGCTTCTAGAGCTACCTACAAAACCACGTATATATGTAGTGCAGTAATAATAAAATCGGTATGCATATTTTAATATTAATTATGATATAAAATATATGGCCACCAGTGCCACCTAACGGGACTACAGTCGTTGGTGGATAATGAAGTTCTTTCCACGAACGCGCGAGAGTTTACTAAAAGATTAGCTTTAAAGTGACACAGTCTGGTCGTTTTTATTGTAAAGTCAAGTTATGTTGTATAAACAATACCAATTATAACATCTTGACCACCCAGATGTGACTTAGTGAATTGTTTGATAATTGCCTACTATAATTCCACCGTTATCTGCTAAGTTTTGACTGTTTCGACTCGAATGTCTTGTTTACATGCATGCCGCAACCAGAAACATATAACGGTAAACATTTTAAAACATATGTGGTTCATTAAACTATATTTGGGGTTCAAGATGTTACAATATATATATATTGTTCTTGCTGCATAAAAACGACTAGACGATGTGTTTTTAAACCGATGCAAGAAGCAAGCAAGACAACACAAACATGGAGATAAACAACTGAGACAGACCTTCCCTGCCTGCTCCATGCAAGACAACACAAACATGGAGATAAACAACTGAGACAGACCTTCCCTGCCTGCTCCATGCAAGACAACACAAACATGGAGATAAACAACTGAGACAGACCTTCCATGCCTGCTCCATGCAAGACAACACAAACATGGAGATAAACAACTGAGACAGACCTTCCCTGCCTGCTCCATGCAAGACAACACAAACATGGAGATAAACAACTGAGACAGACCTTCCCTGCCTGCTCCATGCAAGACAACACAAACATGGAGATAAACAACTGAGACAGACCTTCCCTGCCTGCTCCATGCAAGACAACACAAACATGGAGATAAACAACTGAGACAGACCTTCCCTGCCTGCTCCATGCAAGACAACACAAACATGGAGATAAACAACTGAGACAGACCTTCCCTGCCTGCTCCATGCAAGACAACACAAACATGGAGATAAACAACTGAGACAGACCTTCCCTGCCTGCTCCATGCAAGACAACACAAACATGGAGATAAACAACTGAGACAGACCTTCCCTGCCTGCTCCATGCCCTTCTTGTCTCCCATGGATGAGCCCGTGATGAGCTTCATCTCCAGCATCCCGGCGAAGGCGATGAGGGGGATGAAGGCACATATGACGAGGGTGAGTTTCCACTGGAAGATGAACGCGAGGATGAGTCCGATGCCCACATTGGAGACGTTCCGTAGCAGCATCCCGAGCCTGGAGCCGGTCGCCTGCAACAACCCTCCAGCTCGTTGTTTCTTTCAGACAAACGTCCTTTCCTCACGATTTTTCTAGCTCATCTCATTTTAGAATAATTTTTGGAAAAATCCAACCTATTTAGTATTGACTACGGTATACTGGCTCGCTTGGGCAAATGTGTCATTTAGTTTTGATGAATTCATCGGATAAACTATTAAATTATGTTTTCATGGACCCAGTCAAAATTCGGCGAAAAGGGGCAACAATGGCCCGGCTTTGTCTATGATAACACAAGGTTATTCACACGACAAAAGCCATTTCTGTCGAAAATTTTACAAAAGTACACACTGTTTTCTTAAACCAACTGCGCGTATTACTTAATATATTCACACACTACACATTATAAAATAACTGACTCTGACACGTGAAATGAGAAGGGCGCTCCAGGAGGGCGCTCTAGGAGGGCGCTCTTGGAGGGCGCTCTAGGAGGGTGCTCTAGGAGGGCGCTCTAGGAGGGCGCTCTAGGAGGACGCTCCAGGAGGGCGCTCCAGGAGGGCGCTCCAGGAGGGCGCTCCAGGAGGGCGCTCCAGGAGGGCGCTCTTGGAGGGCGCTCTAGGAGGGTGCTCTAGGAGGGCGCTCTAGGAGGGCGCTCCAGGAGGGCGCTCCAGGAGGGCGCTCCAGGAGGGCGCTCCAGGAGGGCGCTCCAGGAGGGCGCTCTAGGAGGGCGCTCCAGGAGGGCGCTCCAGGAGGGCGCTCCAGGAGGGCGCTCCAGGAGGGCGCTCCAGGAGGGCGCTCCAGGAGGGCGCTCCAGGAGGGCGCTCCAGGAGGGCGCTCTAGGAGGGCGCTCTAGGAGGGCGCTCTAGGAGGGCGCTCCAGGAGGGCGCTCCAGGAGGGCGCTCCAGGAGGGCGCTCCAGGAGGGCGCTCCAGGAGGGCGCTCTAGGAGGGCGCTCTAGGAGGGCGCTCTATGAGGGCGCTCTAGGAGGGCGCTCTAGGAGGGCGCTCCAGGAGGGCGCTCCAGGAGGGCGCTCCAGGAGGGCGCTCCAGGAGGGCGCTCTAGGAGGGCGCTCTAGGAGGGCGCTCCAGGAGAGCGCTCTAGGAGGGCTCTCCAGGAGGGCGCTCCAGGAGGGCGCTCTAGGAGGGCGCTCTAGGAGGGCGCTCTAGGAGGGCGCTCTAGGAGGGCGCTCTAGGAGGGCGCTCTAGGAGGGCGCTCTAGGAGGACGCTCTTGGAGGACGCTCTTGGAGGGCGCTCTAGGAGGGCGCTCTAGGAGGGCGCTCTAGGAGGACGCTCTTGGAGGGCGCTCTAGGAGGGCGCTCTAGGAGGGCGCTCCAGATAGTTGCATTGTAAATTGTAAAGGTATAAATCTGATCTTTTAATCGTATAATGATATTATGTAATATAAGCTCTATCTAGTATAACATGTGTTTTAATGAACAACAATAATATAACATATAATCTGACCGTTATATGTGTAATTTGAATGTTTTGACTCTAATATTATGTTTCCATTGCATGATGAAAGGCAAAGTCAATATTTATAACGGTAAAATTATATTTAAAACTTGTGGTCCATTAAAGCACATTTGGGCAGGTAAAATGTGAGAATATATATAGTTTATCATACACAACATGATTTCATAATAAGAACAATCAGACTACGTACCTATTCCCGATAAATATAAAGAGCTACAGCCGTACACGTTTCGAGACGCACTCGAATTGATGTATTAAAAAAATGTGTTATGTATATATATAAAGAGCTTACCATCATTCATAAAAAAGGCATTTAGAAACACTTATTTAAACTTATTTTTAAACGTTTGAAGAAAACAAATATGGCCGTTTACAATCAACCAAAAGGAGCATCGAAAATTAATGTACCAGTTTTATGCGTTAAAATATTAATTAATAATATGCATTGTGCATCACATGTGACAATATAATTCACAACACACTATTGGTTGTCAAAACATGCGACCAATAAATATATGCAACACACGTAGAGAGGACGATTGGACTAGTCACTTACTCCTTGGACGCAGGATGCATCAGTGGCGAGTCGAGTGGTGAGTGCTCCGAGACTGTTAGAGTGGTCATCGAACCAGGCAATGTCCTGCAACAAAAACAATGTCTTAGCAGTGCGACAATGCTCTAGAGTGGGAGTATGCTCTAGAGTGGGAGTATGCTCTACAGTGGGAGTATGCTCTAGAGTGGGAGTATGCTCTAGAGTGGGAGTATGCTCTAGAGTGGGAGTATGCTCTAGAGTGCGACAATGCTCTAGAGTGGGAGTATGCTCTAGAGTGGGAGTATGCTCTAGAGTGGGAGTATGCTCTAGAGTGGGAGTATGCTCTAGAGGGGGAGTATGCACTTATTGGCAAGAAAAAGTGTCCACGCTTTGTCACCGCACCTTGTCCACTGAAGATGTATTGCGCAACATGCGTCTGCCGTGTCGCCTCTCTGTCAAACTGAAAGAAATAGTCAGTTTATTTGTCCCGGAACCTTCTACGGAACAAACAGAACAGGCCGGAGAGGCTCTCAGGAGCTCTCTACCTATACATACTGTAGGCGAACAAATCCGTAGAACTCCTCCGAGTGGTTTTATTTGTCCCATTAATTTTTCCCGGACAGGCTCCGCCCCTCTCCGTGACAAATAGACTGCCCACGTCTTTATATATATATATATATATATATATATATATATATATATATATATATATATATATATATATATATATATATATATATATACATCTGTGTTGCGTCTGTGTGCTACATTTGTTACATAGTGACATATACGTATGGAAGAGTGACTTCTTACCTGTTTCAACATAGCTCTGAAGGCCATCTTTCGAATCCGCATAGTCAGACGTTCACCAGACTGTGCGAAGAAGTAGTTCTACAAAGGAATAACATTCGGATATAGGTAACGTAGCAAGTATACGAATATACTGACAATGCTCAAAGAATTACAAAATAACAGCAGTTGTGATGGTTTGCATACACTCAGAACTGGACATAGTGACGGAGGAGGATCCAAGCGGCCACTCCCAACGAGGAAACGTCGTGACGGAGGAGGATCCAAGCGGCCACTCCCAACGAGGAAACGTCGTGACGGAGGAGGATCCGAGCGGCCACTCCCAACGGGGAAACGTCGTGACGGAGGAGGATCCGAGCGGACACTCCCAACGGGGAATACATAGTGATGGAGGAGGATCCAAGCGGACACTCCCAACAGGGAATACATAGTGACGGAGGAGGATCCGAGCGGCCACTCCCAACGGGGAATACATAGTGACGGAGGAGGATCCGAGCGGCCACTCCCAACGGGGATACGTCGTGACGGAGGAGGATCCGAGCGGCCACTCCCAACGGGGAATACATAGTGACGGAGGAGGATCCGAACGGCCTCTCCCAACGGGGAATACATAGTGACGGAGGAGGATCCGAGCGGCCACTCCCAACGGGGAATACATAGTGACGGAGGAG
The DNA here is from genome assembly GCA_963662155.1 of Lamellibrachia columna. Classification (NCBI taxonomy): domain Eukaryota; kingdom Metazoa; phylum Annelida; class Polychaeta; order Sabellida; family Siboglinidae; genus Lamellibrachia; species Lamellibrachia columna. Next base: position 26,890,366 of record OY759261.1, on the reverse strand, counting down.
GATCCAAGCGGACACTCCCAACGGGGAATACATAGTGACGGAGGAGGATCCGAACGGCCACTCCCAACGGGGAATACATAGTGACGGAGGAGGATCCGAGCGGACACTCCCAACGGGGGATACACGGTCGCAAGAAGATGATATATAGCAAAGACTCAGAATAAAATAATTGCATCCATACAACGTTAGCAATGAAAGAAATGGCTAGGTTCTAGGATATTGTGCCGAGGGTTTATGTATGAGTTTCCTTCACACTCTCATCTGCTACTAAAAGTTACACATTTTCCTATTCCCATATTTTGTGGGATATTTTATTCACCCTGACACACGCATCAAGCAGAACGGACCAACAGGTTGTTGTGTCTCATCCGATAGACAGGCAAAGTGGAGTGAACGAAAATGGTCAAGTGGCCTTGAACTCGGGTTCTCCCGACTGGCAGTGCGGCTTTCGGTACTTTTCCCGATTATGTAGAAAATGGTGTTTATATTTGAAGCCGCAATCCCATGATGCAGTGCTCACCATAATGAACTGTGCCATAGCGAGAATAACGCCAATGACGATAAATACGAGACAGTACAGGTTTGCTTGCGCTTCTTGTTCCACCTTGTCTTCTATGATGAACACCTACAACCGACAAGATTGACAATTGCATGTTAAATGACGTCTGATCGTTGTTATCATAAATAAATAAATAATATTTTTATTTTGTATAAATTATATATAATATTCTAACATATTGACTGACCAAATGTGTTTTGAATGAAATGGTCAATGAAATATGGAAGTAGCATTAAGGCTCACGAATCACCTGTTCGCGACAGTTCAGGATTTGTTCATGACATAGTCCTAAATAGTGGCGCTATGGACGGTTAACGGAATGATATAAACGATTCGTAGGTAGGGCGACGCCATTGTTGTTTACATAACATTTGTGTACTTGATATACATAACATAGTTCCAAACTAACAAAACGACTCTCATCGTGTTTTAGTCAAATATAAAATACTATTCACAACTGCAATTGAAATTGAGAGGTTGCTTGACAAACATTAGGAATTTACCTAATTAAATATAAAGAAATGTAAAACCTGCACATAAATGTAAGTTGTGGCAGGGTGATATGATTATTTTTCACTCATGCAAAAAGGCTGCTTTAAGAGGAAAGTTACGCGCCTCGTGCAGGATTGTCTAATGACTGTACTCACCGATAGGAGTTCAGTGAAAACGAGTGCGAAGACTGGGTTCTCGGCTCCGTTGAGAAGGGAGCCGATGCACCCACCAATGATCCAGTGCCACTCGGGGGCGTTGAGTCGCACCAGTCTCCTGACGGACGCCGACGATAGGGGCGCTGTGGAGTCTACTGAATACTGTGTGCAACGTATAATATAGCCCATAATAAATACACTCAACATGTGATGGAAGTAGACGTGTTAACTTTAACAGTGTAATTATATATTGTGTTGTAATATGAAGTGTGCTTATCTATTAATATTCAGGGGTGTGTCTGTTGTGGGGGGTAAAGTGCCATTAACAATTACGGGATCTCCCCCTATGACGTACGTAAACGTTTACGTTATGTCCGCGAAATGGGGCATGTTTATGTGGTGAATGTTACCTATATAAATATTCACGCTGTTGTTTATCCAACTTTCCTAGAATATTGCAATGGGCAATAACCGATCGTATTTACTTCTCTGATGTATGTACATGTAACATGTAACATGTAACATGTAACATGTAACATGGATCGCCCCTCCCCAAAAAATGTATTTGTCGTAGATGTTGCGAGGGCCAAATAAACGGCGACACAAAAGTCGTATTTTTGAAGGGAGATAAGTAGGAAATAACTTGAATTATAATAGATGCCAACCAACTGCCTCCCGCCTCTGGAATGAACTCACAGAGAAACCAACCAACTGCCTCCCGCCTCTGGAATGAACTCACAGAGAAACCAACCAACTGCCTCCCGCCTCTGGAATGAACTCTCAGAGAAACCAACCGACTGCCTCCCGCCTCTGGAATGAACTCACAGAGAAACCAACCAACTGCCTCCCGCCTCTGGAATGAACTCTCAGAGAAACCAACCAACTGCCTCCCGCCTCTGGAATGAACTCACAGAGAAACCAACCAACTGCCTCCCGCCACTGGAATGAACTCTCAGAGAAACCAACCGACTGCCTCCCGCCTCTGGAATGAACTCACAGAGAAACCAACCAACTGCCTCCCGCCTCTGGAATGAACTCTCAGAGAAACCAACCAACTGCCTCCCGCCTCTGGAATGAACTCACAGAGAAACCAACCAACTGCCTCCCGCCTCTGGAATGAACTCACAGAGAAACCAACCAACTGCCTCCCGCCTCTGGAATGAACTCTCAGAGAAACCAACCAACTGCCTCCCGCCTCTGGAATGAACTCACAGAGAAACCAACCAACTGCCTCCCGCCTCTGGAATGAACTCACAGAGAAACCAACCAACTGCCTCCCGCCTCTGGAATGAACTCTCAGAGAAACCAACCAACTGCCTCCCGCCTCTGGAATGAACTCACAGAGAAACCAACCAACTGCCTCCCGCCTCTGGAATGAACTCTCAGAGAAACCAACCAACTGCCTCCCGCCTCTGGAATGAACTCACAGAGAAACCAACCAACTGCCTCCCGCCTCTGGAATGAACTCACAGAGAAACAATTGCAATCAGGGAGAGAGACGATTTCAAGAAAGAAGTCAACGCCTTCTTCGATGCCATGCGTCAGCGCCCGCCACCAGAGTGGGGAGGGACAGCTGCTACGCCAACGAAGAAACACACATGGGAAAAATATGAATATATCGAGAATATTTATGTCGATGAAATCCACCACACTTCCTCTGATTTTAAGCATGACCATAACAAACACGGGAAAGAGCCGGCGAGTGGCATCGTGGATTGGTCGTCGTCTCATGACTGGGGTGGGGGGGGGGGGGGGCGCATCTAGCTGCAACAATTTGCATTATTAGTGCGGGTTGGGGTACTAAACAAATAAAAGTAATACGTTTTTGCATTAATTGTTATGATGAAATAATGTACGGGCGCTTATTCCTAGTGGATATGTTTTTTTTGCTGTTTCCAATGAAAATGAAGAAATACATACGCATCCTGACTTGTCTGTATATTACATACCTTTTTTAACTGCAAAATAAATGAAACATTCCAGTGCGTTAAAGTGAACGCCGTAATGGTATGGTGATTCATGGATGGTATGGTGATTAATGGATGGTATGGTGATGGATGGTATGGTGATTAATGGATGGTATGGTGATTCATGGATGGTATGGTGATTAATGGATGGTATGGTGATTAATGGATGGTATGGTGATTAATGGATGGTATGGTGATTAATGGATGGTATGGTGATTAATGGATGGTATGGTGATTAATGGATGGTATGGTGATTCATGGATGGTATGGTGATTAATGGATGGTATGGTGATTAATGGATGGTATGCTTGCGAACGTACACGAGTGTATGAATTTGCATGTTTGCGTAGGCATATATGTAGATTACATGTATTTATTATAATTTTTCATTCATGATGGTAACCACTCAGAAACAGTAAACATGTATTCGTTAATTATAATATTAATATTAACACAATCAACGAAACAATTGGAGCAGTTTGCTTCAGCTAGAGTTTTACCACATCACAACTAATATAACTGGAAAGCACTGGCCTTTCAACTCATAGACGTTCAGTGAAGCTGGTGGTTCTACACAGACAATGTTTATATATATATATATATATATATATATATATATATATATATATATTATATATATATATATATATATATATATATATATATATATATATATATATATATATATATATATACATATATATATATATATATACATATATATATATATATATATATATATATATATATATATATATATATATATATATATATATATATATATATATATATATATATATATATATATATATATATATATATATATATATATATATACCTCTTGCAACTCCTGCTCCTGGCGATCACCGAGATGTTTAATTGCCATCGCAGCACCGAGACCGAATCCGGATCCAACCCGCTTCACGGACTTCATGCTGGCGCGGAATCTGATAGAGAAACGTCTTCTGAGTTGAACGTACAAAGTGTGGTCGTTTTTATTGTAAAATCAAGCCCAATTCTCTAACAGCAAGTGTGTATCAATTCTCTAACAGCAAGTGTGTATTCTCTAACAGCAAGTGTGTATCAATTCTCTAACAGCAAGTGTGTATTCTCTAACAGCAAGTGTGTATCAGTGCGAGGAAGCCAGCTGAAACTCACGCTTCCAACCCAAGACCAGAAGCCATGTACATAGTAAACACATATGTACATAGTAAACACATATGTACATAGTAAACACATATGTACATAGTAAACACATATGTACATAGTAAACACATATGTACATAGTAAACACATATGTACATAGTAAACACATATGTACATAGTAAACACATATGTACATAGTAAACACATATGTACATAGTAAACACATATGTACATAGTAAACACGTATGTACATAGTAAACACATATGTACATAGTAAACACGTATGCCCACATTCACTGGTGAATTGTAATAACTGATTTAACTGAAACATAGGATGGCAGTAAAATCTGAACCATTTGGAGTTGTCGACGGGACTGGAGTAGACATATTCCACCAGGTCCACATGAGCAGGTCCTCCAACGTGAGCGCCGTGTGTAAGTGTTAAAGATATTGTTCAGTGGAATGGAATATGAGTATTGTATTGTGTTGATATTCACCCGTCTGCCAACTGTGATGTGATTGAGATTGGGGACGGACTCGTGAAACTATCTTCTTCCATGCGTCTCAAACCTGTATCAAAAAGTAAATGTTATTATTAAATTACAGATGTATTTAGCAATACGACAAGAACTGCATGGCTTATCGGAGTTAGTACACAAACACGTGATTTACCGCAATGTAAACACGAAAGGCGTGACGAGTTGAATTCACAAGGCATTTAATGATGATTACAAGAACAACGATTAAAAACATAGCGTTTTGTGTCGATTCTAAACAATCCATGGCTTATCACTCGGATACCAACAATCACATGATTTGTCGCGGCTAAGAGACGTAACTGAAACAGGCTATTCCAACAAACTTATCACTCGGATACCAACAATCACATGATTTGTCGCGGCTAAGAGACGTAGCTGATACAGGCTATTCCAACAAACTTATCACTCGGATACCAACAATCACATGATTTGTCGCGGCTAAGAGACGTAGCTGATACAGGCTATTCCAACAAACTTATCACTCGGATACCAACAATCACATGATTTGTCGCGGCTAAGAGACGTAGCTGAAACAGGCTATTCCAACAAACTTATAACGTATTCAGGTGATTTCAACAAACGTATTGCAAATCGCCGCATATCATATCACATCACGACACTGACATTTCATAGTAATGACACGTGACGTATCATAGCAATGACATGTGATACATTGTAATGATACGTAACGTATCATAGAAATGACAAAGCACATCATACGTAGAACTGCGAACTTCGATCGGCATGACAACATTGAGAGTTCACGTCGGCAACATTCTACGGAACAAAATGTTCAGTAAGGTTATTACTATTACTTCTATATTGGTCATCATCTTCTACGGATTTCGTCTCGTTTGCTGCCTCGCCTGATTCTTCCGAATTCGCCGCTACGATGTAAAATACGCCATCAGACTCATTTGAACACATTTTCACGCAAGTTCAGTTTAATATTGTGATATTGCTTTAAAAGGATTGTCTTATTAGCAGAAAACAAGACTGTTTTCCTACGAGCAGTTAACACCACCATCTTTAGAACTTTGTAAATGTGTGGTGCAAATATAAGACGAAAAGACGACACCACGACAATATTGGTTACTTAATAAACATCTTTCATATTAAACCATTACTATCTGCACTTGTCCATCATGAACAATACATTATAATATCTATTGTACTAACCTTTCTCGTCTATGTCGGCTTGTTTTGACTGAAAAAAAGCATGAACAAATGTATATGAACAAAGGAAGAATTTGATAACACAATTAGTGTTGATGATTTACTGAGGTAGACACGTCAACTTGTGACAATGGCGTCAACAAAGTAGTCAAATAATAATAATAATTACTATTGCTATAAAGCTATTTATCTTTCGATAATTTCGATAGGTGAAGTTAACGTACTATGGGATATGTGCATACGTCTCGAAATCAAACGAGTTGATTTCAACATTATGAAATAATAGTTTGTCAGCATAGACAATTTGACTTTGTTGTTTAATATAGCCTTTGCGAGGAATTCCTGACTTCTTCCATTCTTTCTCCAACTTGTATCTTGTTTTCACTATCGGTTTTAAATGTCAACATATACATTTATTGACTATTAATTGTTGATAGCAATGTTCACATGCATTCATTTGCATGCATTTCATTGACTCGAAACCAATCAGTGTGTGTGGCGTGTGTGTGTGTGCGTGTGCGTGTGCGTGTGCGTGTGCGTGTGCGTGTGCGTGTGCGTGTGCGTGTGCGTGTGCGTGTGCGTGTGCGTGTGCCTGTGCGTGTGCGTGTGCGTGTGCGTGTGCGTGCGTGCGTGTAGTCTACCTGAAGCATGACCAGGTCAGCGTAGATGCCTCCCGTTGTCATCAGCTGAGCGTGACTTCCCTCCTCCACTATGACTCCGTCGCGGAAACTGCAGATCTTGTCGGCGTTTCTTACGGTCGACAAGCGATGAGCTATAACGATCGTCGTTCGACCGTGTGACGCCTGAAACGGCGATATAATCGTAGTTGCGTGACTTTTAATGGCATAATGTCTAAATCACGTTGATATTGACATCTAAAGTTGCATTATTTATTGTCGACGGATCGATACAATTGTTTCTGTTGCTGTTAGTGTTTGGCCACAGTATTTTAGAACCCTTCTCGAAGAGATGGTCCAGGTTACCGTGAGCTACACTAGTCAAGACACATTAATGCACAGACCGTGTCGAGAGCCGCTTGCACTGTAGACTCGCTCTCCGTGTCCAGTGCTGACGTAGCCTCGTCGAGCAAAAGGATTGTGGGATTTCGCACGAGCGCGCGCGCTATGGCGATGCGCTGTTTCTGTCCACCGCTTAGTTGTGCCCCGCGGTCTCCAACCAACGTCTCAAACGTCTGCAACCATACGTGTTCGCATTGAATAATTATACTATATTACATTTTTAATATGTATTTTCTTTTTTATTTACACATAATTAATAAATTATTATGCATAAATATAATTATATATTATACTATATTAAATAATTATAAACGTTGTCATCATGTTCGTAAACTCGCGTGTTTTAATATGTCTTGACTTTGCAGACGTTTTAGACTCTGCAAAGTTTCTACAAATAGCATAATTATATTGATAATAATAGTAATAATAATAATAATATCAATAATAATAATGAACGAAATTAAACATATATTATTAAGTCTATGTTTACACATGTAGCTCAAAGTGGTGAACTGCGGACGAACTATGCCAATGTGTTTAAGGCATAAGCCAACAGTAAATAACGTATAGTTTGCTGACAGTAACAATAAAGACTACGCAGCACGTTCTAGCAACAACACGACTAGTAGTGATAATAAACAAAACAATCACAACTGTTTTACCATACCAGTGAATGACATTGTCATAATGCACAGTAAGCTTGCTAACTTATTTAGGAGTTTCTGCTTCCATGGATGGCCTTCGTCGAGATATGAATGCTGGCAGAAAAGTCGACATAACGAGTAAAATACCAAGTATCAAGAAATTGTATTTATTAGCAACTTCCAACTTGGTGAACATCATCGACGAGGTTCAACATAACTTGAGGTATTGGCAGTGTATGCTGCAATGTGCTTAATGTGCTTCAACCAAGGAACCCTGTATATCACTGGTCTTAAATAAGCAATTCATGGGTTGACACGTGTCATACGCTGGCTGCAAGGTCAATGTCATCAGAATTAAAGAAAATCACCTCAGGCAACTTCACAATGAAGTCATATGCGTTGGCTTGTTTTGTTGCATCGATGACCTCTGCATCAGTGACATCTTCACGACCGAAGCGGATGTTTTCGATGATTGACATGCCAAATAGGATCGGCTCCTGACCGACCACGCCCACATGCTGACGTAAATACTTCAGATTATAGGCCCGGATGTCGATGCCATCGATTAGTACCTACAGACAACATTTGTTAAGCAATCAACATTTTCATGTGAGTTTTCATTTAATTCACTACAGAAAATGCCCATCCCCAGGACGGAATAACTTGGTAGTTCATACGTGACAGTCATGATAGCAATGTTTACCAAATGCCTTAGGCCAATATGCCATCAATACGCTTGATATTGTTTAAGGGAACGTCAAACGTATTACCAGAAACAACCGCGTCATGCACGTGATGCAATACTCGTTGCATGTTCGAAAAATTAAAGGTCGCGTGAATTTAGACCCATGGATATTTGTGTTGGTTGTATAATAGTACGGTATAATTTTTATTGTGCATTGGGTGCGTGCTTTCTACTATAATTAATATAAACCGCCCAGGTGGCGCTGCGTACTCTCAAACGGTTTACGTACCGAAGTATTCGCCGCGCGGCGCGAGGTTTCAGCGATTGTTGGAAGTTAACGTTTTACGTAGCGAACATTTGATTTACTATAAAAACCACTAAGAACCCTTGATATACAGGGTATTTCGAAAAAAGTAAAGGCGTTCGTGGGGTCGTAGATTAATCCCTGAAAGTTTGGCGCCCCAGGTGCAAGCCGTTTAGGAGTAAAACGTTAACATAACCACATACAAACATACGCTAGTTCGCCCCGTCGATGTTATGGAAGAGCACGTGATATCCAACATTTTCCATCCATAGTTTGCACAAACAAAACCGTAAAAGGGATATCTCTTTCAAAAGTACGATAGCTAAGCAAAAAAAATAGACAATAGTCAGTTTGGTGGATAAAACGATTTCTCTCCGTCATTTCTATTTATAATTTTGTTAGCGTATGAGAATTACGTAGGACGAAACAGGAGCACGTATAAATGTTGGTGATGATGACCTTTCACATGTATATCCCAAATAGTACCTACTATAAACAGGAGTTCGGAAATAGTTATCGTTTCCGATATTAGGGTGAAAGCGTGCGAATTAATAATAGGGACAGCTATTCGAACTATATTTGTGAACTTAGCTGCATAACGTCTACACACATTAGTTAGTTTATGTCTGAGATGGATAAATTGCAAGTCATACGATAATTGTACTCACGGAGCCAGCGAGTGGGTCGTAGAAACGCTGCAGCAGCGCCACCGTTGTGCTCTTGCCGCAACCACTGGCGCCCACCAGCGCCACCGTCTGGCCAACTTTCACACTCAGAGTGAGTCCATTGAGAACCTGAATATACGTGTGAATTTTTTCAAGTTTAAGCTTAATTGACTCACTTCCTTTCTAGTAATGAATAGATTAAGGGTGTAATACAAACTTGTTTATTTGTTTTAAAATATTCACATAATTCGCGCAACGTCTAACCACTGTGCTCTGTAGGAACTACAAGCCACAATTGTATCGAGTTATAGTAAATACGTCCGCCATCTTACATAATTATTAAGAAGAAGTTGGGCAACGGCAATTTCGAAATAAGATGTGTCAACCAAGTAATGCTATTCACACGGTCGAGAGCGGCATCACATTGATGCATTTAACTACATACGATTTTACTCTGGTTTGGTCTGGGAGACCATTTATTAAAAAGGAAGAATGTCACATCGCTTAAGCTGGTTGTCGTGAACTCACTGGTACATCGGGCCGGGTTGGGTAGCGGAAAAACACATCCCGAAATTCGATGTTGCCAGAAATGTGTTCTGGTTTTACACCAACCTCGCTCGAACTGTCGATATTCGGCATCTGAAAAGAGACATGCGAACGTCTTCGATATATGGGAGAGAACACCAGAAGTAACGTTTAAACAGCTCAGTCAACACCAGAAGTAACGTTTAAACAGCTAAGTCAACACCAGAAGTAACGTTTAAACAGCTCAGTCAACACCAGAAGTAACGTTTAAACAGCTAAGTCAACACCAGAAGTAACGTTTAAACAGCTCAGTCAACACCAGAAGTAACGTTTAAACAGCTAAGTCAACACCAGAAGTAACGTTTAAACAGCTCAGTCAACACCAGAAGTAACGTTTAAACAGCTCAGTCAACACCAGAAGTAACGTTTAAACAGCTCAGTCAACACCAGAAGTAACGTTTAAACAGCTAAGTCAACACCAGAAGTAACGTTTAAACAGCTAAGTCAACACCAGAAGTAACGTTTAAACAGCTCAGTCAACACCAGAAGTAACGTTTAAACAGCTCAGTCAACACCAGAAGTAACGTTTAAACAGCTCAGTCAACACCAGAAGTAACGTTTAAACAGCTAAGTCAACACCAGAAGTAACGTTTAAACAGCTCAGTCAACACCAGAAGTAACGTTTAAACAGCTCAGTCAACACCAGAAGTAACGTTTAAACAGCTCAGTCAACACAGTTGAAGGTCCTTCCTCAGTTCAATGTTTATGCTCGTGTCATTTCAGACTCATTTCGCGAAAACCCAAACCCATCTAGTATCCACTGAGACGTTCTAGCTCTAGTATCCACTGAGACGTTCTAGCTCTAGTATCCACTGAGACGTTCTAGCTCTAGTATCCACTGAAACGTTCTAGCTCTAGTATCCACTGAGACGTTCTAGCTCTAGTATCCACTGAGACGTTCTAGCTCTAGTATCCACTGAGACGTTCTAGCTCTAGTATCCACTGAAACGTTCTAGCTCTAGTATCCACTGAGACGTTCTAGCTCTAGTATCCACTGAGACGTTCTAGCTCTAGTATCCACTGAGACGTTCTAGCTCTAGTATCCACTGAGACGTTATAGTTCGTTTGTGCAAATGTGTTATTAAGTTTTTGTGAAATCATCGGAAAAACTGTCAGAATATTTTTTAATGGATTCGGTTTTCTGCCAAAAAAGGCTGGCTCCACATATTATAATATAAGGCTATTCACACTTTCGCAAGTCAGTGCCATACACGATCAAAGTAAATTATTGTGATGTTTTAACAAAAGTACCTACTCTTTTATTAAACCGGCTCAGCATATTACTTAAACGATATTCACTCACAACAAATTCTAACATCAACGAAGCTAGTTCGCGATGGATTAAATCACTTGAGCCGTGAGTTTTTAATGAAATGATGAGCAGGTAAACATTCAGCGCATGAATAACAAAACCCAGGTATTAGGCTTGACTGAACGCAGTCAAGGCGAACACCAGTGGTGTACGTTGCACGCATGACTGACCAATATGAACATCAACCTGATTAACACCCAATCAAAATTGTTTGGCTGAAAATAACTTCAAGAAGATGGTTTTTGTTTATCTAGTTACACCTCATGTTTGAATAAACACTATCGAGTAAAGCATAATGTTTATAAATGAGAATAAGCATATAAACTTTGGTTGCATTGTGCCGAATAACCATGCATTGGAAATTCGCATTGGTACCTCATAGACTGACAGAACAGAAGGGTCTACAGTCTGATTAGCTCAGTTGTTCAAAGTCGCACATTTGATCACCACCTACATTGGTACCTCATAGACTGACAGAACAGAAGGGTCTACAGTCTGATTAGCTCAGTTGTTCAAAGTCGCACCTTTGATCACCACCTACATTGGTACCTCATAGACTGACAGAACAGAAGGGTCTACAGTCTGATTAGCTCAGTTGTTCAAAGTCGCACCTTTGATCACCACCTACATTGGTACCTCATAGACTGACAGAACAGAGGGGTCTACAGTCTGATTAGCTCAGTTGTTCAAAGTCGCACCTTTGATCACCACCTACATTGGTACCTCATAGACTGACAGAACAGAGGGGTCTACAGTCTGATTAGCTCAGTTGTTCAAAGTCGCACCTTTGATCACCACCTACATGCATATGATACACAGATTTACCTTTCCTTGGCCTCCCCAGATACAAATTGCTCCTTAAACCAGCTTAAGGATTGTCTCCATGATATCTTCCACTGGATGACTGACAGCAAATTAAAGTTAAATGCAGAAAAAAACAGAGTTTCGTATTATTGGAACACGTTTTCTGCATTTAATTTTAATTTGTTGTCAGTCATCCAATGGTAGAAATCAACAACATTTCGTCGTAAACTAAAAACCCACATGTTTACACATGCTTATCTTCCATGCTTATCTTCCAATCCAACTTTTTACAACTGGAACTACTTATCGATTAGGAACTGCTTGACCTCTTTTGTTTTGGTGCGCTGCCGTGCTTTTAGCGCAATAGAAGTGTTTTATATTGTATTGTATTATAAAACGTTTGTTAGTCAGGAAAAATAACTCTTCCTCGTGATGACGATAATTAGTTTTTATATTAGATTTGTCACATACAAATGATGTTAACCGGCTCAACGTTAGGGTTGGAGTTTTTTTATTTGGCCAGTGAGTGTACCCTGAGGATGTCTAAATGGTTATAGCTATTAATCATAAACAGAGGCAAAGTCAGATCCGACTATGAATCCGGCCTGGTGTGTCACGTGTCATACCCTATCGATGATTTTGAATATCGTGTTAGCAGCACCTCTGGCCACAGCGACGGCCTGAATCTTTGGCCCGGCCAGGCCGATAGCCACGGCGCCTGTCAGGATACTGAAGAACACCTGCAAGTTACGAAAGGCTGCATTTTATTATTCATATTAATTTATAACAAGAAAACATAGCACGCGTATTGGTCTTGTTAAGTGACCAAAACACAAGCTACCAAAAATAGCCCATTTGTAATCGCCAAATGGAGCATAGTTCCAGCATCCTGGAAGCGTTGACAAGAAAACTTTTGTGAAAAGTATTTGGTTTATTTTCCAGTGTTTGCAACTGACGCCACAGAACTATCCTCTTACATAACGGTAAATAAAATATCCAGAAAACAATTGCGACTCACGATGAGCAGCCTGCCTGGCGTGTACGTGTCGTCCTCTCGTATGAGCTTGGCGCCGTACCAGAAGCCGAGGGAGTAAGCGGCGTACACGACAAACCACGTGGCGCCCATGCTCAGACCGAGGATCAACCCCTTCCTAATGCCCTTGTCTCTGGCCTCCAACAGATTGCTATTGTACCTGAGAGCAACGCAAGGGTAAATAACTACTGGTAGTGGTACTGACAATAAATTGAGGGAATTTAAGTTTATTTTGACTTCATTTTAAGTAGTTGAACCGGAGAACAATATGGTATGTTATGTAATGGCATAGCGTGTAATATGCTAGGGCAATATTAGTAAAGGAAAGTGTAGATTGAATGTAGAAAATACTCCTTTCCCCAGAAACACTGCCAGCGTAAATATGTCGGAAAACATACAACTATTTGCAAGGTTGTGAGGAATAATGGGAGGGTGAAGGTATGCATGAGAAAATGTGCAAGCCCGGCTTCCTTGTCCGCGCACCATATTTTGTTTGATGAGGCCACCAGGTGGCATCCTACCTATCTGCCTCTTTGGTCTCGCCACTGAACGCCGCCACTGTACGTATGGATCCGATCACCTCCTCCGCTACTTTTCCCGCCTTCGCGTACGACTTCAGCTCCTCGTTGGTCAGCTTTGTGCTCACCTGTAGAAGAAGAGACATCACTCATTTCAAAGCAATCGGTCATTCATGTAGTGAACAATTCTCTATCTCTCTCACTTTCTCACTCTCTCTCCCCCCCCCTTCTCTCTCTCTCTCTCTCTGTCTGAGATTAGTAATTACTTGCGATGAGAGATAGAGACTCTCCGGTTCAACCACTTAACTGCGGGGTCAGCATCAATGGGAATTGCGCGAGTGAAAAGAGTGGACGTACGAATAATAGAGGAGTTGATGGAGGAGGTTTGTGTGAAAGAGAATTGGGGGAGGAAGCTGGCGAGGAGTCGATTAAAGTACACTCAGAATGGAGAGTAGAAGGAGAAAAGGAAGACAGCGACTGAGGTGGGAGGACCGTGTGAAGAGAGATTTTGCGAGATTTGGCGGGGGTGGCGAACGAGGGCGATATATTGGGAGTAGAGACGGCAGTGAAACGGGATCAGTGATGGGAGGAGAAGTAAAACAAGAATCGAGGAGCAATATCGATGCCAGTCTCACACCAAAGTTGAGGGACAAAGAGAAACAAAGAACACCAGGCGTCGTACCATGGACGTGATGAGGGCCGCTGCCATGAGGACAGGGACTATGACGAGCATGACGAGCGACAGCTTCCAGCCGATGAAGAACCCCTGGATGAAGGCGAGGATGAAACAGGCGAACAACTCGATGGCACTTGAGAATTTTTCTCCCAGACCGTCGACGATTTTGTGCATATCACTGCAGACAGCGCATGTCAACAGTAAACAGGTCAGTTCTTACATAGCATGACATACAATCCTTAGATTTCACATCCTGGCAGACATATTCCTTGAAATATGAACTCGACTTCTCTGTGAAGAATTCAACCAGGCTGCACGAACAGTGCTACTACGCTACAGGGTCCCATACTAATAATACTGCACGAACAGTGCTACTACGCTACAGGGTCCCATACTAATAATACTGCACGAACAGTGCTACTACGCTACAGGGTCCCATACTAATAACACTGCACGAACAGTGCTACTACGCTACAGGGTCCCATACTAATAATACTGCACGAACAGTGCTACTACGCTACAGGGTCCTTACTAATAATACTGCACGAACAGTGCTACTACGCTACAGGGTCCCATACTAATAATACTGCACGAACAGTGCTACTACGCTACAGGGTCCCATACTAATAATACTGCACGAACAGTGCTACTACGCTACAGGGTCCCATACTAATAATACTGCACGAACAGTGCTACTACGCTACAGGGTCCCATACTAATAATATTATATATCGGAAAATAGAGTTGCTTAATTTTTAAAGTGTTTTGCGTCCATAGCAAAGCTGTCCTTTCCGACGACATCTCGACATAATTACTACGCAAGCTCGATTTACTACTAGTTTATCTCGTGTACAGCCTTCTACCAGGTGACGTTGATGTTGAACAAGTTAAAGGGTTCGCTCTTATCTCGTGTACAGCCTTCTACCAGGTGACGTTGATGTTGAACAAGTTAAAGGGTTCGCTCTTATTTGCCTTCCATAATGACTATTGTATTACGTTGTTCAGGTTATCTTTACTGAACAGATTGAAAAAAAGGAATGTGCGCGAGAACAAGAATATTAGGGTAGAAATAATAAAAACCTAAACGATTAGGTGTCCGCTAAACCATAACGTAACTTTAAATGTAACATATCACCTCCATGACGTAACTTTAAATGTAACATATTACCTCCATGACGTAACTTTAAATGTAACATATCACCTCCATGACGTAACTTTAAATGTAACATATTACCTCCATGACGTAACTTTAAATGTAACATATCACCTCCATGACGTAACTTTAAATGTAACATATCACCTCCATGACGTAACTTTAAATGTAACATATTACCTCCATGACGTAACTTTAAATATAACATATTACCTCCATGACGTAACTTTAAATATAACATATTACCTCCATGACGTAACTTTAAATGTAACATATTACCTCCATGACGTAACTTTAAATGTAACATATTACATCCATGACGTAACTTTAAATGTAACATATCACCTCCATGACGTAACTTTAAATGTAACATATCACCTCCATGACGTAACTTTAAATGTAACATATTACCTCCATGACGTAACTTTAAATGTAACATATTACCTCCATGACTTAACTTTAAATATAACATATTACCTTTCATAGAGAAACATTTCACTTACAAAGATGACGACTGATACTACTCAGTCTGAATAAGTATTTACAAAAAGTAGCATGTTTAGAAACATAGTTTAATACAAATAATTATAACAAAAAACAACTAAAATAAGGAAATTGGAAGATTAAGATCATACAGTACAAGTCAGTGGATACTTTGTCACCGACAATTATTGTCATAAAGTTTAATTAAAAATCAATGTATAATTTTGATTTCAATGCCACTTTCGTTATGACGTTACCTACTCTGAGAGTCGAGTGTTGAGTTCCCCTGAGCCCAGTCGGTCGTACCAGCCAATGTCCTGGCGAAGTACCGCTTGCAGGAAGTGCATTCGGATTCTGCGCACTTGTCTCTCTGACGCCACAGCCCACAGCGATACTTGGCAAAAGGCGAAGATCATCACACCGCCCGCCATTCCTGTGAAGAAAGCAAAACGGTGGACCGGTTTATCAAAACCTGTTAACCTTTTCAGAAACTCTTCAATACAAAGCCGGAAGTGGGACAGATTTGTAAAGCATGTCATCTCAGTTACTATTATTAGCGACGGTGAATAAATATGTAGAACAGAACCGCAATAAACATGATGGAGAAAGAATTATCCATATATGTCATACCAAACATTGCACTTTCGCATTCGTCATTATCGGATATGTGATGCGGTAGTCGCAAAACAGATTCCATGAACGCGTAATGTATATATTACCACAGCTGAGACGTACAAAACATTGTTGTATGGAAGGAACTGCCTCCCTTTGGACGAATCCCGAAAGAAAATCAAAATAAGTAGGCCTACCTGAATTATGTAGAAGTAGAAGTTCCGTTAAAATTCCCCCCTCAGTTCCATTGCAAGCTAATATCTGGTTCGTTGATGTACAAAAGCGTTTGGTTATTAAAAGTGTGCGTACTTTTGTTAAAATGAGCTTGCATGTCGTAGTAAAGATTACTTAGGCTTGATTCTGTGCGAAATGATTCTAAACCGTAACGAACTAAGATACTGAACTGAAGAAGGCGTTTTACATGTTGTTTCTTAAAATAATTTAAGTTACGTACCGACGTACCAATACGTGTAGAGTTTCATCTCGTCGAAGAAGATTTCTGGGTTGAGGTCAGGAGAGATGTGGGACGAGTTCAGGTCGCTTCTATTCTCACTGACAGCTATGATGCTGCAAAGAAATTTTAACTTATCAGGATATCCACAATTATTCATTTTCTCCTAGGCCTTGCCCACCCTCTGCTAGATTTTCTCTCTTTGGTTGTTCTTGTCCAAAGTGCTCCTGCATTGTTGGTTATGTCGTTGTTGGTTATGTCGTTGCGTTATCGTCTCTTCGAATTGCCCGTATGCGCAGTTGTTTGGACATTTATATTTGACAGCAAAGTTATTTGTGTTTAATTGAAGATTATGGAAATACTAATGGTCTAACTGGTATCTTAATTAGTTCTCTCCGCCTTAAGATAATGGAACATTCGTCAACATTATAAAAAGGATGCATCAACATATTGGGTGTGTGTTTGCACGTGTTAGAGTTAAATAACCCTCCCTAAATGACACTATAAATGACACTGACTTGTGAAAACCCATCCTTCATGCTGTACCCGTCAAGTGTCGTTCATATTCAACTAGCATAATGCAAAACTGTCTGTATGCGCTAGAAGTCCGCATCCTTGTTAAATATAATCGGAACATATACGATGGTTTGGTTTAACCACTCAAAATAAAGTTCGCTTTGTATCAAACATCGATGCTTTGAGATTGCCCTTAATGACTTACATTACTGAACAAAATACCACGTCTACGGACACTTGCCTGATGTCGACAAGAACAGCGACAAATGAGAACAAAATGAAGAAACATAAATGGCCAAGGAAACGACTTACTCTATCATGGATTTGTTTTCCCAAAGGTCGTATATGACCACGTCATAACGTTTCCAAACGTCCGTGAAATTCAGTAAGTATTGGTTGTCCTTCTCGTAGACGAGGAAGGCGTCCATTTGTAGCCCGAGAACTACATTCGATAGAATGTAGAAGGCACCATGCAAGATCGCTCCCAAAGTCCCAACTACCATTAAGATGACATCACGAGCGTCGGCATAGCGGAACTGCAAAATAACGTGTTCCAGAATGTTTACTGTAAGATTATTACCTGCAAGTCACACCTGATTAGTGTAACGATGACTTGCAATATTTAAATAAAGCATTGATACCACAATGGGAGCAGATACTATGTTAATTGTATTTTAAATACATGCATCAAGACTTACCTGCCTACTTATTAAACTGGAAAATAACCCCAAATATACGCAATAATAGCACAAGATGTACAACTTATATATTCTTATTCAGGACTAAACAGGAATTTACCAAAAGGTGTCTTAGACATAACTTTCCACATGTTATTAATACTAGCCTAAAATAGTTACAGGGAAGATAAGAACTAACTCACAGTTTGTGAGGTTTTGCAAATTATATAAACATAATTTATTGGAAAAATATGAAGATATACGTGTTCTATACACAATTGCTATGGTTGCTATAAAAATTCATGTATGCAATACATACGACTACTATCTAACACAATTTATATTACATATTATCAAACATATTTCAATATATACACCCGAATATGCATGCACGCTCTTTTTCCTTCTGCGCACACGCATTGTCATAATCTTTTGCATAAATGAGTTAGTTAATTATATTTCATTGGTAGCTCCTTTGAGAGCGACTGTAAAGTCCCTATTGGAGTCACTGATCCCTTTCAATGCAGGGCGGAGTCGTTCCACAGGATTTCAAACAATGATCTACAGCCTGCATATAAGCAATTTCACTCTACCGAAACGGTTCTTCTCAAGATACACAATGACATAGTTGACAACATGGACAGTGGCAAAGTCACAGCATTCACTTTACAAGATCTCTTATCTGTTTTTGATACGATTGATCATTTAATCCTTTTACAACGCCTTCATGGATATTTTGGCATTTCTGGCACAGCTCTTCGGTGGTTCAAATCATATTTTTCAGACAGAACAGAGCATTAACATATCTGGTACACTATCTTGCCCACAACACCTTCCATTCAGAGTGCCGCAAGGATCCGTCCTTGGTCCTGTTCCGTTTAGCTTATATACTACGTCTCTCGGCCAAGTCATTACTAATCACAATCTCAGTCATCACCTGTATGCTGATGACACACAGGTTTACACAACACTTTCACAATCAAATGCACAAGAATCTGTTTCGAGTTTAAGTGATTGTCTTACTGATATATTGTTTTGGATGGAATCAAGTAAGCTAAAGCTTAATCCAAATAACGCAGACCTTATTATTGTTGGCACTAAGCAATAACGAAATAAGCTCATCAGCCATTTCCCAGTTAAACTGCTTGTTAGTAATCTAGGTGTTGTCTTTGATAACTTTCGCCAACATATTTCTCTGGTGTGTAACTTCTGTTTCTATCATAAACGTGATCTCTGTCGAATCCGGCGTCATATATCTGTAACTACTGCTAAAACAATATCAACGGCATTAATTAGTAGCCGCCTTGACTATTGTAATTCACTACTGATTAGCATTGCTAAAATAGACTTGGCTAAACTCCAGCAAGTACATAATTGTCTGGCACGTGTGGTACTCAGGGCACCTCGATTTTCACCATCACTGCCACTACTTCACCAGTTACACTGGCTTCCTGTCACTTATCGAATTAATGTTAAACTCTCCGCGCTTACATATCGTGCTCTATCGACACAACAACCACCCTACTTGTCTAGTCTCCTGCATCTTTCAAATATCCCTAGGCAGCTCAGATCATCAATTTCACAACAACATATTGTGCCTAAAACCAAACGTAACTTGGGCAAACGTGCTTTATCTGTCGCTGCACCTAGGGTGGTCTGGAATGAACTCCCCATCACTTTGAAAACATCTGAAATTATAACTATCCTCCGAGAAAACTCAAGACATATTTATTCCAAACTGCATTTCCGCCATAAATCTTCGGTTGTCCCTCGTTCTGATACTGACTTTTGCGCATCTCTGTTCACGATTATGCTTAATGATTTTGTTTTGTTGTGCCTCTGAGCTCAGGTTCCTGATGATATAGGCGCTATAGACGTTACTTATTATTATTATTTAGTTATATTGTGTTTGTATTTTTCCATGTGAACATATTAATGCATATTTTGTTTCTATCATTCAACTTTTATTTGTATTGTAAACGGGGTCAAAATAAACTTTCTTGTTCTTATTCTTCTTGTTATTATCATAATTATTATCACTTATCACATAACTTTAAAAATAAAGAAATGGAAATGGTTTACACGTTGCTCTAAGATTTGTATCTGTTTGCATTGTATTGTGTATCGTTCATTTATTATTTTTTTATGAATCGTTTTCTCAATAATAAATTCATTATGCCACACGCTATCTAATATTGACTAATCAAGTGAACTATGGTTTACTGCTGACATACCACTCGTCGAAGTGGAACCAGTTCTAGGTTGTCCGGTGTGTCCTCAGATCCCTTGTCTTTCGCGGGTAACATGTAGTGTGTACTTCCGGTTGGCGTGTACGAAAGGCTGCCTTCTGGAAATACTGTGATCATTTAAAGTCGCACAGTCTGAACCTCGTTTAATCATAGTTAATTTTATGTAGTGTAGGTATATACGAAAGTATTCATTCACACAGAAGATAGTATATAAATGGAACACATGATTTACTGGCTGTGTAAATATTAGCAGCGTGACTGTATTTTAAAACAAAATTTATAAATATCTCAGAAGAGCGGGTTACACATAAATGAATAATCGTTGTATTCTCGATAAGCCAGAGGCTTCCTGGTCCACTTGTTTTGTTTTGAATGGCAATCTTGTTCAAACAGGTAAAACTATTGTTGACACTGAAGACATGGCGAAGAAGGAACGTTAAGCAGTATGTTAGGAAACACTTGACTGTATCACACATTTATCGTGCTTCCGCTTAACAAGTTTTAACCAGATTGCCATCCAAAGCTAAAAACTACTGATGACAAGTGGACAAGGAAGCCGTGTTTATCGGGAGATGACAAGTGGACAAGGAAGCCGTACAAGTTTATCGGGAGATGACAAGTGGACAAGGAAGCCGTGTTTATCGGGAGATGACAAGTGGACAAGGAAGCCGTGTTTATCGGGAGATGACAAGTGGACAAGGAAGCCGTACTAGTTTATCGGGAGGCCAATAATGGTTCATCTATTTATGTTTCTGTTTTGTTGTTATATAAATTCACACTACTAGAATTTACAGAAACACTAGATAATTTGTTTCATTCGTTTCTCGTCCTCCATTAGAATGCATACTTTCTGATATCTAGTCTACACTGTTTCTTCACAACGTTACTTCATGTCATCTGGTTCTTCTATATCTATTAAGTGAAAAAAGTACCACTATCAATATTTTCATAACCATTCAGTACCTTAAACAAATCTCCTCTTAATCGCATTTCTTTTAACAGTTTTACTAAAACGTAATTGGTGACGGGGTTAATGGGAAAGTGTGTCTGCTCTCAATTACCAACAGGAAAGACGACGTTGTCTTCTCGTCTTCGGTAAGCAATTCCGACGACATCGCTTCTATCTTGCATTGCTGTTAAAATGGAAGACAAAATATGTAAATGTTCAGTGAACTTTAATAACCTGTTTTTATTTATATAGTATATTTATGGTTGAATGTTAGCAATTACACTTTACGTACGTCATCCTATGAGAGCGTATTATAATTTATATTTTAAGTTTATATGCGTGTTGGTTTTAATTACATTACCACATAGAGATGATTTATGTATTTATGTGTGTGTGTGTGTGTGTGTGTGTGTGTGTGTGTGTGTGTGTGTGTGTGTGTGTGTGTGTGTGTGTGTGTGTGTGTGTGTGTGTGTGGGTGTGCGTGTGCGTGTGCGTGTGCGTGTGCGTGTGCGTGTGCGTGTGTCTATGTGTGTATATGTATGTATGTATGTATGTATGTATGTATGTATGTATGTATGTATGTATGTATGTATGTATGTATGTATGTATGTATGTCATTACTTCTCACTTTCGTGCATGTAAGGATGAAGTAAGGGCTCAAGTCTCAGGCCTGGCATGCATTGTAGAGCTCATATTCTTCTTATCGTTTCAAAGTGGTTCCCATTCATCATCATGTGGTGCTATCATCATGTGGTGCTATCATCATGTGGTGCTATCTCCACTCGGAAGGTCGGTTATCGCGGACCGCCACTCATGGCTGCAACTTGCCGTCCTCATCAGATATTCATACTTACTTCCTTTTCCTCGTCCACGCCTTGATGTTGTCTGTCCGTGGTCTTCCCCTGCCTCTTTAACCCACCACCATTCCTTCCAATATTTCCTTCTGAATTCCTTCCTGTGTTATGATGTGCCCAATACTGTTTGTGTTTTATTTTAGAATAAAACTTGTATTCTTGCTTTTTATTCCAGCCCGGCTTAGAATTTTAGAATAAACGTCATAGCTATGCTATGTAATATATATATATATATATATATATATATATATATATATTGTTTACATAATTAGAATTTTATGTGCAAGTATACTTGCTTGTATATGGTTTTATTTACCCGAAATAAAAGTATTCGTATTCGTAATAGACACATATCCATCTAACCACAGGATGCAGATCAAAATGGACTACTAAGAATATTGTTCGTCTCCATCAATCTTTAAAACGCCATTCAGCAGCATGTCAGTAGCGCCTGTGTTATGTGCCTAACTTTTCTTATCAACTAAATCATCACACATCGGTCATGTGTGGATTGTGTACTCCAATAGACTTTATGTACATAATGTATTGTGTGAACTCACGACATGCCCGTTCTGGACATTCGAGTTTATCGGCTTATGAAGACTTCGTTCTTTCACTGGCCCTTAAAATTATTTTTATACAGATTATTTAGGCCGGATATATATAGGTCAATACCTAAAGATAATCGAAATAACATCCTCCCAAGTGAAACCCTAAATGTGGGGTTAAAAAAGAGATAGAATATCACTTTATTCAAATATGCCTGTGTTCAATTACTAAGTATGTTTCAATAGCAGGCTAGGATAATTAATTAATAAAGGCTAGAGCAAACCATAGATGATGAACAAATTTGTGTAAATGAACAGTTAGCAATCAATGAATAGGAATATAATTTCGAGCAGTCTTTGGTCTAACCATTGTCGCTCGTGTTTGAATAGAGCTTAATTGAGATAGCACCACCCATTTTGATGTTTTTTGCATTGGCCTCTTGCGGATTTTGAGTGAATCATATTTGACATATCTTTGAGGCGAACAGTCAACAGATCGGCGACATCACGAGAAGCAACTACAACGCGGGCGATCATCTTTATTTGTTCTACTTATCTTATCTAACGCAATCCCTTCTTTTCGTGAGTTGAAGCTTAATTAAACCTGCCCGCAGTCGTATGCATTATAAATTCAGGCGTCACAGTAGACTGTGCTTAAAACAATTCTGCTTCAGGGAATTGTACGATTTCATCAAAAGCGATAAATAATTAAGTATTTTTTCGACGCATCGTCCTTTTAATTGTTCGAGAACCCAACTTCGTATTTTGTTAATGTAGTCTCTGCTACTGTATTTAAATTGTATGTATTAATAGTGCCAGTCGATGATGTTATATGCGGTGTTATTGCTATCATTGTATGTATTAATAGTGTCAGTCGATGATCTTATGTGCGGTGTTATTGTTATCATTGTTCGTCAGGGTTTTTCGTTTCGAGGCGCGTCCCTTAAATGTTATTGATGGCCTTGTTTTATATTCCTATGTCCCTGCTGAATGTCGTGGGATTTTTTGACATCTGATGGCCACACACTTGACAATTATTTAGGGGTTCTTGGGTTCTTGGGAGTGTAGTTTATACTTTTGATCGCAAATTTCCCATTAGCATTGAAGTAAATGTGAGTAGATTTAATCCGAGAAACTCGTACGTATATATTGCATAACCAGTTCCACAACAAGTTGATAACTGACTAGAATCAAACTGATCACCCAACATAATGTGCATTGTTTTAGCCAAGATAAACATGCAACTGCTACTTTTATACAGTACGCTCAGAAAGTACCATGGACGTAGCTGAGATTGAACGAAGAAAAAACAATGTAGATGTGATGTAAAACCAATCACCGAGACCGTTAATTGTCTAATTTGGTGCGCTTGACATTTGAGGTTTTTTGTGTCATCAAAAACAAACTGGTTAAGTGCTATCCGCAAAGTTGATTTCCCAAAACGGTGTCCGGAAACATAAACATGAAAAACGGATTAACGAATCAATTAAAAATATATCGAAGTCGCTCTCACATAAAAACTGGCAAGTTACTGAACAACCAGATTATTGAAGAACGTATAAAGCAAACGTGATTGTAAATCACAAACGCGATTCACCAGCCAAACGCTTGTTCATTTTTTCAATACCTTCACAACACAATCCGGGTAGTTTCGGAATATCCAACATGCAGTTATCAACCTTACCTGTAATCAGATGCACACAAACTATACTGAAAAGCTTTTGGTGGCGTTAATCTGATCGTACAATATGTCGCTGTTTGTACCTGGGTCGCCACTGACGTCTACCTCGTACGAGAACGCCCCATTGAGCGAATGGCGCTCCACACCGACACTGCTAATATTTTTGCTGAGATAACGGGAGAGATATGCGTTCATCGACTGATAAGAAGAGTTTCTACTCGGCATGGAAGGAGAATTGTACGGTGAGATAATAACAAATATTTACTTTCTTGAATCGACACGTTTTCATTCCATCTGATCGTGACTCAAGACGGCGAGAATAAAGTGCACTATGTGAGTGTTCTTAGGAAGACAACATTTTAAAATAGATCATTGCAGTTGTATATCCCAACTTGCGAGACAGATGACGTTGACGTTACGCCAGTACATGATGCTTTTTAGAATATTATGAACAACTGTCGGAAGGGTGTGACTTTAACGTTAAGGTTGGTGGAAACACTACCCACATGTGGAAAATAATTTGGATTTGGTGAAACGAACAATCGTGGGAACGTGATTTTAAACTGGGTGGAAGACAACAAGATAATAACAAAATTACATAAATCAAATTGACTACATCAAGCGTTTAAGATATGTTAATGCGTGGACTCAGTGGTATTTGCAAGCATTGAGTGCGGCTCTGGTGATCAGCTAGTGTGGGCGGTATGGAAAGTGTGGGCGGTATGGAAAAAAAGATACGAAAACACCTAAGAGGATGCTCATTGAAAGACATGGTTCTGGATTTTGAAACATCACTAACAATCAAAATGGAAAAAAATAAGAGCTCGAAGAGAACTGTCTGTGAGACCATCACAACTACCGTAGAATGTGTGTCCTACCAGCAGAGAAGAACCCTGGGTTAAGTACGAGTGTCTCACCGCACTTGAAGGAATGTTATGGGTAAAGGAACACAAAGCAAGGATCACCTAGACATGTGCCTCGTGTAAATGTTAAGAGTAAAGGAACACAAAGCAAGGAACACCTAGACGTGTGCCTCGTGTAAATGTTAAGAGTAAAGGAACACAAAGCAAGGAACACCTAGACATGTGCCTCGTGTAAATGTTAAGAGTAAAGGAACACAAAGCAAGGAACACCTAGACATGTGCCTCGTGTAAATGTTAAGAGTAAAGGAACACAAAGCAAGGAACACCTAGACATGTGCCTCGTGTAAATGTTAAGAGTAAAGAACACAAAGCAAGGAACACCTAGACATGTGCCTCGTGTAAATGTTAAGAGTAAAGGAACACAAAGCAAGGAACACCTAGACATGTGCCTCGTGTAAATGTTAAGAGTAAAGGAACACAAAGCAAGGAACATCTAGACGTGTGCCTCGTGTAAATGTTAAGAGTAAAGGAACACAAAGCAAGGAACACCTAGACGTGTGCCTCGTGTAAATGTTAAGAGTAAAGGAACACAAAGCAAGGAACACCTAGACGTGTGCCTCGTATAAATGTTAAGAGTAAAGGAACACAATGCAAGGAACACCTAGACGTGTGCCTCGTGTAAATGTTAAGAGTAAAGGAACACAAAGCAAGGAACACCTAGACATGTGCCTCGTGTAAATGTTAAGAGTAAAGGAACACAAAGCAAGGAACACCTAGACATGTGCCTCGTGTAAATGTTAAGAGTAAAGGGACACAAAGCAAGGAACACCTAGACGTGTGCCTCGTGTAAATGTTAAGAGTAAAGGAACACAAAGCAAGGAACACCTAGACGTGTGCCTCGTGTAAATGTTAAGAGTAAAGGGACACAAAGCAAGGAACACCTAGACGTGTGCCTCGTGTAAATGTTAAGAGTAAAGGGACACAATGCAAGGAACACCTAGACGTGTGCCTCGTGTAAATGTTAAGAGTAAAGGGACACAATGCAAGGAACACCTAGACATGTGCCTCGTATAAATGAAGCATGTAAAAGAATAAAGATCAAGTCGATAAAAGAAAGAACAATTGAAGCGGAATATGTATAAAAGAGCTGAAAAGTAATAACAGCAGAAAGATCTTCCACACCATTGTCCAGTGTTTGAAGGAAATGACTGATTCTGTCGATAAAATATAGAAAACAAGCCAGCATATTGGAAAAGGAGGATGACAAACATACAAACATTCGAGATGTTGGTATGGCGCCGAATACACAGGATGCGCTGGAAGCAGAAAAAGAACACAATTTGGGTCAGTGATGAAGTAAGACAGAAGAAGGCCTGCTATTTGTTATATTGTCATGTAAGCGAGGACTCAACATCATTGATGGTTGAAGGTTGACGGCATCACCATATTTTAAACGGAACCGTGTTTACAATCAGTTTGGCTTCATGATGGGAGCAGAATTATATGAGCACACCAATACTTGTGAAGTAGTTTACAGATCGAGAACTCGTCTCGGTTTGACCTGACGAACGTAACGGGACACTTTCTCATGGCCCGTCGGTGTAGTGTCGGTAGGTTTATCGAGAGAAATTGTCTGGGTATCGGTTGATGAGATATCACGCGGGACATCGCTTGGCTCGCATCATGCTGTCAAGGACCTGCGGTTGCGGCGGACAGTGCCACTGCTACTCTTGACCAAGTATGAACAAGGCGTTCCAGGAGCTGGGCTGATTACCTTGGCTGAACGCTCAATATCTTTGATCCAAACCTAGGCTTGCCTCATGCAGACAAATTACTAAATAAAGATGATTAATATATTTTATAGTTCACATTTGCTGGCTTGCAAACTTCTTATAATGTTGAAATCAAGATTAAAATTATATGAAATTGTCAACTAATATAATTATTTTCCAATATTAGCTAAATACATTGCTACAACAGGCTAAATGCAGTGTTGTTTTACTGACATACCCACAGAGGTGTAAATGTATTCAAAATGTTTACCATAGTTATAGGAGATCATGTAAATGATGAATGGCCTCCTCAACCATCAGAACTGACACCAGAATCAGCACGCCTGCCTAGCTCTCTTACATATTTCCTGAATGCAATCATAACAGGGGAGAAAGGAGAGTCTGCCAGAGTGAACGAGTAGAGCGACAGATAAACTCTTTCGGCTAAGACATTGTTTATGCAGTCACGGGTGACACACGACGTCCACCAAATCATGTACTGTTTCTGCTCATGGTCAAATCGCTAACGGGAAATGTGGAGTTGATCCAGACGCTGAATAGACTTGGACATTGTGTGTATTATGCACTGATTGAGCAGATTGAGACAGCACCGTGTCTACAGAAGTTGGCATCACAATCCAATAAAAACGTAAACTTGTCGGCAAATATTAACCCACATGTGTTTACTACACTGGTGTGGGATAACATAGACAGACTTGAGGAAACACTGAGTGGTGGTGGGACTTCACATCATGTAAATGGCATTGTCATCCAGCCAGAGTTCATTGTCATCCGCCAGAGTTCAGAGTTACCAGTCTCCAAGCCTCAGATGTCACAGAACAAGAAGAGGTCTATCAACGTTCACAAACTGCATCTAGCACAGTGCAACGCCGTAGAAAGGATGGGTCCTCCGCAGGCAGCAACATTTGATGTAGATACCAGAGCTGCAGTTGAGCCTGCGAGAAGGAAAAACCTCGTCTGGATGACATGTCGCCTACATGACCTGAATATTCCCAGCTGGACTGGTTTTAACATTCTTACTCGAGTTAACATCTCCATCAGACCTGATACTGTAGTCTACTTGCCTACCATCAATGCCCCAGCCACAGAGATGTCAACTGTTTTCAAGTTCTCAACAAGTCTCTGAAGATAATGCAAGAACTGCACTTACCTTCTATCGTGTGTGTGTTTGATAAAACCTTGTATGCAAAGGCAGCTGAGAGTTGCTTAGTAGAAGTAATCCAGCGCATCAAGACATTAGTGAAGCAAGTCTCACTTCTGTACTGGAGAACCACCTCGTCACTCAAGTTCTCCAATGTTTCGAGACATTCATCAACAATCTGCGAGCTGGCAGCAATGGTGACCTGGCTGTATTCTGGATGTCATATGTAGATATGGTGAACATCATGTTAGAACTTTTGCGGGCATCCAGGAAGGGAGACTGGGTGTTGCACATAAATTCCATCCATTTCATGATCCCACAGGCCTCTCTGCATACGACAAGATCAATTATGCCAGCTATCTCCCTGCCTACTATGTGCAAATGACACGACTGGCCATCAGCCAACCAGCTGCCCATGCCCATTTCCTATATGGTAGCTTTTCAGTGCAACGCAAGTTCCATAACCCATTTGGTAAGATGCCAACACATAAGCAATAGAGGAAACTATACATAAGCAATAGAGGAAACTACACATAAGCAATAGAGGAAACTATACATAAGGAAAGCCAAACTCCTGGTGGTACGAAAGAATTCAGTCAAAACCCTGCAGCCAACAAGTGGTACTATCTGACTGCTGAACATCGAAGCACGTGACTGCAGTAGCTGCGAGACATGGTGCATCAAACTGGCAGTAAGTTTACTCATGCAGATCTCCATATGACCAGGGTTCAAAAGGATCACGCAGATACCGAGTCCTTAACTGACATTTTGGAGCATGGGTGGATAAATCCAATGAGTGGGGATCAAACTGATCTTGTCAGCATCTCTACCGGAAGTCTAGCTCCACCACCCAATATTGCAAACGGTATCTAAACGGAGCATAAAGTGGGAGAGAAATCATACCAAGAGTTCTAGAAAAATCGTCTTGATTACGATCCACCCACAGTCAAATTCCATGACAGGATTGCCAAGCTGGGCCTAAAAACATCATCAGCACTGACAAAAAAGAAACGATTGATGAAAGCAACAGGCACTGAGGTAATTCTGCAAGCAGACAGAAACCTATTTGGTCACATGGTACTCGCTGCTGAAAGCAGAAAACTGGACCTGAAATCGAAATGTAAGAGCAGCCGAATCCATCCCCACACCCTCTGCCTGTATCATTGATGGAATGGGCCTGATCCAGCGGATGAGAGGCGACAACCAGACATTTGCTGAACTTGCACGGTATGCACTGTCCTTGGTATGCACTGTCCTTGGCATTTCATGAAGGTGCAGACAGTCAGAGAATTTATGTTGTGGTTGATTTATATTGGGAAATTTCAATCAGGAATGCAACCGGGGAGCAACACAGAGACTGCAATTCAAGAGCATAGCCACGGGTCATACAATCCATCAATGGAGAAAGTTTCTGTGCAGTCCATTCAACAAAACTGTCTTCATCAAATTTCTAGTTGAAGAATGGAAGAAGTCGGAAAACGGAGATGTGCTGGGTGGAAAGATTATATTCACCACATGTGAACATCGCTGCTTCAAGATCACCAAGGGCAACTGGGAAGAAATCGATGAGCTCAACACAACACAACAGGAAGCCGATACCCGCATTCTGTTGCATGAAGCGCATGTGGCAAAAGCCGGCTACAAAGCAGTTATCATCACGGCTGAGGATACTGACATCCTTGTGCTCGCACTTGGCTAAAACCATGCTATTCCGTGCTCGTTGTATCAGATGGTTGGTACACAAAATCGCTTGAAATACATTGACATCAATAAAGTAGCAAGCAAACTAGTTGATGACGTGTGCACAGCTCTAGTTGGTCTTCACATTTACGGGGTGTGACACAGTTAGCGCCTTCGCTGATAAAGGGAAGGTAGGAGCCATAAAAATTGTGATGAAGGAAAATGTACACCAACAGTGTTTCAGTGATATTGGCCAGTTATGTGATATCTCACCAAATCTTCTTCGGAAGCTCCAGTCTTTCACATGCCCTATGTATGTATGTATCCATGGGAATAGCGAGTGATATCAGTGGATGTTGATATCATCTCTTCTGCACCAAGAGGGGCGAAGTTAACTCCCCACAACTGCCTCGATCCATGCTTGGATTGCTTGTCTCAGCATGCTCAGCGTGCCAACTATCAAGCCGGGATATGGCGACGCTGTCTCCAGTGTGAACTTGATATACTAAGTCCCACCGACCATGGATGGAGCACTGATGATGAAGGAAATCTAGGAATCCAGTGGATGACTGGGTCACCAGCTCCCACAGCAGTCTTGACGCTTATGAAATGCAACTGCACACGTTCGTATGATGCAAAAGGCTGTCCATGCATTGCCAATGGTCTGAAATGTCCTCAGATGTGTCGACTGCAAAGCTGCGTCAACCAGATGATTGAAGTAGATGCTGATGATATGCTGCCTTAATTGGAAAGTGATGAGGACTGAGACAATGATGACTCTGACTAAATGACAAAGTGTGTTCTATTAATATAGTATCACTTCTCGTGTTCGCCTGTTCATAAGTTAGTTAACCTTAATTGCCAATTAGCCTAAAATTTAGCAGCAGCATCTAGGACTATTAAGCAAGTACTTACTTATAATTCCAGTAACATATATTAACTATCAGGATTATTAGTATATTCCTGCTACAAGTAGTTCCTATCAGCCAATTGGGTTACAAATATGTATATATTGGAAACTTATCAATAATTGTCAATTAAAATTTCAACAATCGATCCTAGAATCCACCTAGTCACTAATTTAGTACTTATACTATCACTTCTCTAAAGTAGGGACTCATTGCATTGCATAATATAGTTGTCATAAAACTCATTTTAAGACAATAACTGTTTTGTTTTGAGGGTACCCAAATAAAGTATGTTAAAACTACCCTGCAGTTAGTTGGAAATGTTATCACATATGGACAACATCTACATATGTGTACCTCTTTAAAAAGCATAACTAGGATTTGCCACCTCAGATGGTACCAGTTTGTGAAATTTCGGGTCCGGACCCATGGACTAAGTGAGGTGGCATGTTGTGAGCATAACAGACAAGAGAGTGTCATGGATTAACGACTGTTTATTCTGGTTAGACTTTTCAGAGTGCCAACTTTTCCACAGATACTGTCCCTAAATCAGCATCTACCACCATTTCTCATATTTAATCTGATGTTCCAAAATGTTGAGTTTAAGCAGCAATGCTTCAATTGCATCAATCATTTTACTTGGTCCACAAATGAAACACATCAGTTTGGGTAAGCGTTCCGGAGAATACTTCTGTAGCACTTTCGACAGAGCATCTTGATCAATTCGACCATCTGCAAAAAAACATTCAGTGATTAAGATTAACATGAACATTCTATATACATGACGCTTAAGAACATTTTTATGTAGCCTCAATGCTTTCAGTATAGTGACTACACTTTGTCCCTTACTGCAATCATCTCATATGCTTACTACCTAAGTTCTCATTTTAAAATGCTATACATCCGAATTAAAATGTTTGTGTTGTATATTATTATGGAACAAAGTAAAAAAAATGAAATATAAATTCCCAAGAATAAATGAGAAATCGCTTTGATGAGTTATCTGACAAAAAATCCACATAATATATATATATACTTATATAAGTAGCTTTAAATAATATTCCACATTAACAATAACCTTCACAAACTACATTACTTTATATGTTGCAATCTTTAAACTATAACATTTTATATATTTGATCGATTAGTTGAATCTGATAGTAAAGACACTTAATTTACACTTATGTTTATTATTAGTTTAACTTAGTGTGAAGCACTTTCATTTGTAATTATTTACTTAAAAAGCTCCATATCAAGAAGAGTATATTACGTACAGACAATGCCGTTGGAAGATGAACTTTTCTCCTGGGTTGCAAACAACCTGCAGTTCATGTTGCTATTTTCCTGGCACAGTTTCTCAAGGTCATCCTTCAGATAAACAAACAACGTTTGTCAAGGTTATTTAGAATTACTGCATTTCATTACATTACTAAATTTCTATGCATGCAGACATGCACATTAGGGCTAGTTGTAACAAAAACAGCATATTTCAGGATTGCGGTTCGAATTGTTACCCGATGGAAACATTTTTAATGTCACCGAAACCGCAAATATCTCCTGCATATAGCAAGTGTATAAATAAATGCTTACTGCAATACACAATTTTGCAATGAAACATTTTATGAGGTCTCCTAAAGTGTTACAACTTACCCTAATATGGGGCAAGTTTCAATGGCCAACGAGGCAAATTGTAACATATGTTTTACTATTGTGCAAGGCAAAATGTAACATATCAGTATAATCAATGAATGGATTTGACTTGTTTTAATGCCTATCTAGGATATATGACTAGCTTATAAGAATCAATTAGCCCTACCTAAAATACTTATACAAAAAGTAAAGGGCCGATACACTACTGGAACACAATTAAAACAATGTTTAGTAATCGCCATGCGATTCACAATGGATGGCACTTTCCCAACACTTTGCCTCCTCAAACTGAAATTTTTGCCTTCGAAACTGCAATGTTATTATTTATCCGGAGAAATGTTACAACTTACCCTAGTACCATCTCAATGGCCTATGTAAAAGCTGGAGCATAGGACAAGACATGTCCGTACACACCCTTAAGAGGCAGACTACAGAAAGTTTAACAAATATACATGCAGAACAACAACGCAAGTCCAATGTAGAGTGAAATAGGCCAAATTAATGACAATGTATTAATCACACACCAACAACTATGTATGTATCCACTTAATTTCAGTTTTACATTCATTAGCACCCAATCATAATCCATGTCAACATGCCGGCCCCCAAACGGTATTGATGTACATTGCAAACAAATCTCTGACATGCCATGACAATTTACAATCACATTTAAGAACCAATATGAGTACTGAACCAAGCCATACTCCTTTTGCTGGATAATAATTGGGAGGTGGGTGGGTGCAAAATGTCCAACTAGCGCTTGGCTTAAATTCGATCTTTAACAACATTGGCTTAGCCGGCGCGTTGTAATCTGCAGCGTGGCACCGTGGTGATTTGGCGACCAATGTACAACCAACGCATGAGGTCATGTTATGCCCTATCATGTAGTATCCTCATGCATACAATGTTACATATGCATTACACTGTTATTCCACATAAAATGTTATATGCACCTTGGCTCATACACCCTTTTTTCTTTAAAATTATGCTGCTTTTTTACCTTTTCAATGGATACACGTGATATCACATCACATACATAAAACTAATGATGAACATATTGTTACCTTGCAAAATAATTTGTATTAGTAGTTTTGTCTGTATTACGTCTGTTACACCTTACCCATGAAACAAATTACCCCGGTCTCCCCAACAATTACATATAATTCGCACATAAGTGAACAGTATTGCAGTGAAGCAGTACTTCACATTTCTGATGGAGAATTTGTAAAATGACAAGTTTGTGTGTTTGTAGTATTTAAAATATCAAAGATTAATTCATTGCTGTCAATGACATAAGTTTGTGCATCCATAGTACTTTAAGTTGTCACTTTAAAGATCACTCTGCCTGTGTGCCTGACATAAGTGTGAGTGTCTGTAGTACTTTACGTTGTCACCTTAAAGATCAATCTGCCTGTGTGCCTGACATAAGTGTGAGTGTCTGTAGTACTTTACGTTGTCACCTTAAAGATCAATCTGCCTGTGTGCCTGACATAAGTGTGAGTGTCTGTAGTACTTTAAGTTGTCACCTTAAAGATCAATCTGCCTGTGTGCCTGACATAAGTGTGAGTGTCTGTAGTACTTTACGTTGTCACTTTAAAGATCAATCTGCCTGTGTGCCTGACATAAGTGTGAGTGTCTGTAGTACTTTACGTTGTCACCTTAAAGATCAATCTGCCTGTGTGCCTGACATAAGTGTGAGTGTCTGTAGTACTTTACATTGTCACCTTAAAGATCAATCTGCCTGTGCGCCTGACATAAGTGTGAGTGTCTGTAGTACTTTACGTTGTCACCTTAAAGATCAATCTGCCTGTGTGCCTGACATAAGTGTGAGTGTCTGTAGTACTTTACGTTGTCACCTTAAAGATCAATCTGCCTGTGTGCCTGACTTAAGTGTGAGTGTCTGTAGTACTTTACGTTGTCACCTTAAAGATCAATCTGCCTGTGCGCCTGACATAAGTGTGAGTGTCTGTAGTACTTTACGTTGTCACCTTAAAGATCAATCTGCCTGTGTGCCTGACATAAGTGTGAGTGTCTGTAGTACTTTACGTTGTCACTTTAAAGATCAATCTGCCTGTGTGCCTGACATAAGTGTGAGTGTCTGTAGTACTTTACGTTGTCACCTTAAAGATCAATCTGCCTGTGTGCCTGACATAAGTGTGAGTGTCTGTAGTACTTTACGTTGTCACTTTAAAGATCAATCTGCCTGTGTGCCTGACTTAAGTGTGAGTGTCTGTAGTACTTTACGTCGTCACTTTAAAGATCAATCTGCCTGTGTGCCTGACATAAGTGTGAGTGTCTGTAGTACTTTACGTTGTCACCTTAAAGATCAATCTGCCTGTGCGCCTGACATAAGTGTGAGTGTCTGTAGTACTTTACGTTGTCACCTTAAAGATCAATCTGCCTGTGTGCCTGACATAAGTGTGAGTGTCTGTAGTACTTTACGTTGTCACCTTAAAGATCAATCTGCCTGTGTGCCTGACATAAGTGTGAGTGTCTGTAGTACTTTAAGTTGTCACTTTAAAGATCAATCTGCCTGTGTGCCTGACATAAGTGTGAGTGTCTGTAGTATTTTACGTTGTCACCTTAAAGATCAATCTGCCTGTGTGCCTGACATAAGTGTGAGTGTCTGTAGTACTTTACGTTGTCACCTTAAAGATCAATCTGCCTGTGTGCCTGACATAAGTGTGAGTGTCTGTAGTACTTTACGTTGTCACCTTAAAGATCAATCTGCCTGTGCGCCTGACATAAGTGTGAGTGTCTGTAGTACTTTACGTTGTCACCTTAAAGATCAATCTGCCTGTGTGCCTGACATAAGTGTGAGTGTCTGTAGTACTTTACGTTGTCACCTTAAAGATCAATCTGCCTGTGTGCCTGACATAAGTGTGAGTGTCTGTAGTACTTTAAGTTGTCACTTTAAAGATCAATCTGCCTGTGTGCCTGACATAAGTGTGAGTGTCTGTAGTACTTTACGTTGTCACCTTAAAGATCAATCTGCCTGTGCGCCTGACATAAGTGTGAGTGTCTGTAGTACTTTACGTTGTCACCTTAAAGATCAATCTGCCTGTGTGCCTGACATAAGTGTGAGTGTCTGTAGTACTTTACGTTGTCACCTTAAAGATCAATCTGCCTGTGTGCCTGACATAAGTGTGAGTGTCTGTAGTACTTTACGTTGTCACCTTAAAGATCAATCTGCCTGTGTGCCTGACATAAGTGTGAGTGTCTGTAGTACTTTACGTTGTCACCTTAAAGATCAATCTGCCTGTGTGCCTGACATAAGTGTGAGTGTCTGTAGTACTTTACGTTGTCACCTTAAAGATCAATCTGCCTGTGTGCCTGACATAAGTGTGAGTGTCTGTAGTACTTTACGTTGTCACCTTAAAGATCAATTCATCACAGCTTCTGGCAGTGTACAACATCTCCACCTGCCCAGGCTGGTAGGCGTTTTGTCCCTGTCTCTTCAACTGGATCAAATCTGCCATATGATGCATCATGGAGCATAGAGGGTTAATTCCGACACCTCCCGCCACAAGTAACAAGTCCGTGCTGTTGTCTCCCAGCTGGGGATCATAGGAGAAATCACCAGCCACTCGAACTGTCACTTCATTACCTGGATGGGCCTGAAAGTGAAACAATTTAAAGATGAAAATATTTCTTTGTAACTCAGTATATATTTTTAACAAGAATATTTAATGGTGATTTATGTTTGGATGAACAGTTTCTTATTTTTCCGTTACAGTTCATGCCTGTGTTAGTTATGTATAGTGTGACAACAGTATTACCAAGCTTGATGCAATTGCATCACTGGTGGGTTAGAGTCTTAGAGATAGAGACCACCACTCTGTAAATCCATGACAGTTTACACCATAATGTGTGGGATATTTTACTTCTGCTGGCATAGACACCAGGTAGAAGGACATAGACACCAGGTAGAAGGACATAGACACCAGGCAGAAGGACATAGACACCAGGCAGAAGGACATAGACACCAGGCAGAAGGACATAGACACCAGGTAGGACATAGACACCAGGTAGAAGGACATAGACACCAGGTAGAAGGACATAGACACCAGGCAGAAGGACATAGACACCAGGCAGAAGGACATAGACACTAGGTAGAAGGACATAGACACCAGGTAGAAGGACATAGACACCAGGCAGAAGGACATAGACACCAGGTAGAAGGACATAGACACCAGGCAGAAGGACATAAACACCAGGTAGAAGGACATAGACACCAGGTAGAAGGACATAGACACCAGGTAGAAGGACATATACACCAGGTAGAAGGACATAGACACCAGGCAGAAGGACATAGACACCAGGTAGAAGGACATAGACACCAGGCAGAAGGACATAGACACCAGGTAGAAGGACATAGACACCAGGTAGAAGGACATAGACACCAGGCAGAAGGACATAAACACCAGGTAGAAGGACATAGACACCAGGTAGAAGGACATAGACACCAGGTAGAAGGACATAGACACCAGGTAGAAGGACATAGACACCAGGTAGAAGGACATAGACA
Source organism: Lamellibrachia columna (assembly GCA_963662155.1). NCBI lineage: Eukaryota > Metazoa > Annelida > Polychaeta > Sabellida > Siboglinidae > Lamellibrachia > Lamellibrachia columna. The sequence goes on along the minus strand of OY759261.1, from coordinate 26,853,351 downwards.
CCAGGTAGAAGGACATAGACACCAGGCAGAAGGACATAGACACCAGGCAGAAGGACATAGACACCAGGCAGAAGGACATAGACACCAGGCAGAAGGACATAGACACCAGGTAGAAGGACATAGACACCAGGCAGAAGGACATAAACACCAGGTGGAAGGACATAGACACCAGGTAGAAGGACATAGACACCAGGTAGAAGGACATAGACACCAGGTAGAAGGACATAGACACCAGGCAGAAGGACCAATGGCTTTTAGTGTCTCTTCCGAAAGACAGGAAATATGGGTTGAATAAAATTGCTCAAATTGCAGTACGTGGATTCAAACCCTAGTCATCCTGATTGACAGTTCTGCGCTCTGCTATTGTTCTACAACTATATTTCTTTGTAAATTTATGACATATTTACAGGTGATTTGTTTGGAAGAATAGCTTTTGTTATGATATTATTTAAAATGTATCAAGAAAATGCATTTACGATACGGACAACCTGAAAGTGAGAATAGGACGGTTGCAATATTGATACACAGATCAAACATTAATATATATGAAACAAAATATTACTGCATCATATATATATATATATATATATATATATATATATATAAATATCACCAACACCAAAGAAAGCTTTGTTTAGGTATTATCAACATCATTAGCTTTCACAGACAAATCATTTAGTTTAAGAGGTACAGAGGTAAAACATAAAGGTGCCATATCAAAACATCAATGTTTGCTACTAGTCCTGCAGTGAAGTCTACCGAATGTTTGCTACTAGTCCTGCAGTGAAGTCTACCTAATGTTTGCTACTAGTCCTGCAGTGAAGTCTACCGAATGTTTGCTACTAGTCCTGCAGTGAAGTCTACCGAATGTTAGCTACTAGTCGTGCAGTGAAGTCTACCGAATGTTAGCTACTAGTCGTGCAGTGAGGTCTACCTAATGTTTGCTACTAGTCCTGCAGTGAAGTCTACCGAATGTTAGCTACTAGTCCTGCAGTGAGGTCTACCGAATGTTAGCTACTAGTCCTGCAGTGAAGTCTACCGAATGTTTGCTACTAGTCGTGCAGTGAGGTCTACCTAATGTTTGCTACTAGTCTTGCAGTGAGGTCTACCGAATGTTAGCTACTAGTCGTGCAGTGAAGTCTACCGAATGTTAGCTACTAGTCGTGCAGTGAGGTCTACCTAATGTTTGCTACTAGTCCTGCAGTGAGGTCTACCGAATGTTAGCTACTAGTCCTGCAGTGAAGTCTACCGAATGTTTGCTACTAGTCCTCTAGTGAAGTCTACCCAATGTTTGCTACTAGTCCTGCAGTGAAGTCTACCCAATGTTTGCTACTAGTCCTGCAGTGAAGTCTACCTAATGTTAGCTACTAGTCGTGCAGTGAGGTCTACCTAATGTTTGCTACTAGTCCTGCAGTGAAGTCTACCGAATGTTAGCTACTAGTCGTGCAGTGAAGTCTACCTAATGTTTGCTACTAGTCCTGCAGTGAGGTCTACCGAATGTTAGCTACTAGTCCTGCAGTGAAGTCTACCGAATGTTTGCTACTAGTCCTCTAGTGAAGTCTACCCAATGTTTGCTACTAGTCCTGCAGTGAAGTCTACCCAATGTTTGCTACTAGTCCTGCAGTGAAATCTACCTAATGTTTGCTATTAGTCCCAATGTTTTTTGGTGGTTTATATAACTACAAAGTCCACTTAATCAGAATCTGCATGATGCCACCCTGGCATCCTTGGGAATTTGAAATACCCAAGATGACCATCGTTGTAGTGAAAAATATAGGATTGATCATAATTTCAATGCTATACCACCTAGATAGACATTTTTGTGTCTAAATATATGTTTTTGTGCCCTAACATTCCAATGGGATAATTGGTGGTGGCATACAACAAAGGGGGTGCAGAGATAATCCAAGATGGCTACCAAAATGGCTACTGTTATTGTGAAAAGAGGCAAATTTAAATATAGATTCAATGTTATACCACCAAAAGACCTAAAGACTTACCTTTTGTATCTAAATATATGTTTTAGCAATGTACTAGAGGCACTTCACACAAATGTACTAGAGGCACTTCACACAAATGTACTAGAGGCACTTCACACAAATGTGACGTAGGGGGTAGTGTTTTGCTACAAGCTAGCAAAAAAAAAAAAAAAACATGTTGCCACTTGAAGCAGAATCTGAAGCAGAATTATAGCCAATTCTGTACAATCATGTGTCAATGCAATTTCCCTCTAAAAATGTAGTTGGTGATTCTACTATTGTCTCTCCGCCATTGAACAATTAATATTTAAAAAGGAGGCACATTTGGTCCGACATGTTCATCGAGACCACATTTATGCAATATGGACCAGGAGGGATTGTTGGTGTGATGTTTACACAGTCAACGGTGAAGAGGTGGGCTTTGAGTTGTCATATAACCAGCTGCCCAGAGGGTGATGTAGCCAATATGAGACTCGCATTCAACAAAACAAGCAAAAATGCATAAGGAAGAGATGTCAGGCTGCATTGAGTCTGATGCAAAGGACAGGGAGATCATTAGATAAAAGCTTCAAAGTTGCATCGATCCTTTCAACAGTGAGCACTATCAACATACAGTCGAGCCTCATTATAACGCTGTGGTTGGGGTCCAATATAATGATAAAGGCAATTTCAATAGTCAAGCGTACTGCTAACAAGTGCAGTTGCAATAGTTTTAGCGACAGCAAGACATATACTTGCAAGGTCACAAATGTGATAAAAGCAGCAACGACATGTTTGTGAAATATGCTATCTACAATTTAAAATTATTATCAAAGGTCTCCTAAATTCCGTGCTGGCATAGAAAAGTGGAAGCAGAGCCGACAAAAGCAGGTTAGTAAATGGAAACAACTAGAACACAAGCCCAAAAACTGTGTCCGGTGGAAAAGAATCATTACTTATGCTCTGCCATGGAGTGAAAATGCTTAAGTAAAAAGGTAAGTCTCATTCTTTATTACCTGTTCATGAACCCACAGTGTTGGAGCATAGCCAGTTCGCTTCACTGCCAGCTGTAATGTCCTCTCCTCAGTCAGTTGCCTTGGGGCTGAAGTCATTGAAAAACCAGTGAAGACCTTCATCCCAGGAATGAAGAAGTCCACCCTGAATAGAAAGGCATATATACACTAATAAATGAATGTGAGTGCACGCATGCATGCGTGCATGCCATACATGCACACACACACACACACCCACACACACCCACACACACTTACTTTTTGAATTAAATTTTAAAATTTCAGAGTAGCCAAGTTTTTCCTGTCTGGTGGCATCATCTATGTTTCGTGGCAAAGTGGTAACATGTTGGATTCAGTTGAAAGCATTGGGGGTTGGACTATCCTGTAACTTGGACTCTCTTGTAAAAATTAAAGACAAGAAAGAAAGCATTAGTTCTACTGCCGAAGGCTTGGCACCTCTGGCTAACAAAAGAGTGCACTGTCTCACATAGTTTGATCAACTGCATAAAATAAAAAAAAATTCAGTAACACACACGTCACATAATTAACAAATACTGAATAAACTGTTAGTCCAGTGTATTGCATTTGTAATTGTAAATGATCTGATTTGTGTGATTGCCCATGTGTGTTTGCCCATGTGTGTTTGCCCATGTGTGCTTGCCCAGGTGTTTTTGCCCATGTGTGTTTGCCGTATGACAGAGAGTGTCTACCAATGTTCAAGCATTCAGTCTATTGATTTAATCCACTGCTGAGCAGCTAAATACCTTGCTTCAAAATGACACCACATACCATTGTCCAGCCTTAAATGTCACTGCTGGGTCTTCTATCTTTAGTGTGAGTGACTTCACTGTTGACGACAGGCTAACAATGTCAGTGATTGTTGCCTTGGACAGAATCTAAAAAAAAAATTATATACTACACAATTATAAGACAGTACAAAGAAATTCTAAAACATGCCAGTTTTTCCACACTTATTTAATCCAAAGAGTGCTACTTTTAATCGATAGCAATATAGCACTAATGTTTTAGTTTTGATGCTAAACCGATTGGTTTCACCTGAAAATAAAGAAAAAGAATATTCCATAGGAATAACTTGTTTATTTTGAGGTATCTGGTGGGTCCATGACTATTGTACAAAACTATATTCTGAAATTTCTCACCTCACTTTGTGAATATTTTTTCTTGTTCCCAGCAGATTTCACCGACATTTTGTTTGCAAATCTTGAAAAGAAACAACAAAAACAAACATGATATAATGTGCTTAGGTCTAATACATACATAAATACACACACTAAATCATATAACACTATATATAAATATAATTATATATATATATATATATATATGCACACAGACGAATATATACCATTCAAGTTAACCTTACCAACTAAATCAACTTCCATGTTTTGTCAAAGGCCTCAACCAAATTAACGGTTTCAGGAAAACATTAAACACTGAGGCCTCATGAAAGTCGATGAAACAAGCCATTTCATTGGATGAAATCACCTCATGCCTCATTCCAGATTACAGTCCATCTAATTAGAAGCAAGATTACACAATTTAATCTACAGTCTTCATATGACATTACTGGATGGCAATTTACCATTCAACAAAATATCCGCAACTTGATGATAAAATAAAACACAATTTCAAGCCTGGGAAATTTATTTAGAAAGTCCATGGCTTTCATTGATTTCCTTGACCTGTGGGAACCCTGGTAAACTTTATTTATTTATTACTAAAATTTATAAAGTGCCATATATCCGGGACAAGCATGCATGCAATCCTAAAATAATAAATATATTATATAGTTAAAATGTATATTAAAAATAGAGTGTTCAATCTAGATTAATTAAATATAATAAATAATTATAGTAAATAAATATATAAAATACATGTTCATAAAGTGTCCTTGCTCAGTTATTCCTCACTGGAAATATGCACACTTAAATAAAAAGGTTTTCATTGTATTCTTAAATTTACATAGTGTAACTGCTTGTCTTATGTAATCCAGCAAAACATTCCATAATGTCGGTCCGGACACCGAGAAAGCACATCTGCTGCAGTCATCCAGTTTGTTGCACTGCACTACCAAGAAATCGAAGGTTGCGAAGGTGCATACTGGGTCAGTAGGTCAGATATGCAAAGCGGAGAAAACAAGGACCAGTAGTTTGTACTGGACCCACCAGCGAACAGGAAGACAATGTAACTCAATCAGCACCAGTGCTGATGTTTTTGCTGTCTCATGATCATTCCGGCTGCGGAATTCTGAACCATCTGTAGCTTGGTAAATGACCTGGAGAAGCCAATGTGACAACTTGAGCTATCTGAAGCATATCTACATGTGTCCTCACATGACATGGTCTCAGACATGACACAGCCTCAAAGTAAAAAATGTGAGACAAGTAGTCTGAGACAAGATAGAGTATATGTAAGACCAACTAAACCTGGGCAATGAAGGACACTGGAATCAACCATCTGTCAACTGGGTAAAACATATACTACACCTTTGAACTGTGTTGGACACGTCCTGTCACCCTACTAATTCACCTTAATGTGTCAGTGCAAATGACAACCTAGACAGTCCCTTAGAGTAAGCCATACTAGAGGCGACATGCTAACAAGTAGGCACTTAAGAAGATAGAGCGATTTACTCAGTAAACAGACTTTGATCACCAGTATGTTGGTGCTTATGTCAAGGACTCTAAAGTATTATGTCAAATCTATATATATTACCACACAATCTCAATTGAACTAACAGCATGAGCTTACATGAGCTTACATGAGCTTACATGAGGGTTGCAGAGGTGAAAACAGATGCAACGTATAAACTAGCTCATACACAGTGATAACCACCCCAATAAACTAGCTCATACACAGTGATAACCACCCCAATAAACTATAAGCTCTCACACAGAAAGCTTATCACATTGATACTGGTTCTAACTAGGATTCCTCACCTGAAAGATAACATTATTTTGATTCCTTGGCATATCTGATAATGATGATAGGGGAAGGCAGTGTTAGTTGAGCCACTGGGTTAGTTGAGCCACCTATGTTTTCCAGGAAACTACAGCAGCGACAGTTACATGGTACCACCCAGTGACTGAACATGTTATTAGAACATGATTAATGTGCAATAAGTGCCATTTGTCACAACAGCCCAAAAATGTGAGTTAAAAGTATGTTTTTTGACATTTTTCGAAACTTTTGGTGATTGTGATTAGTGTCTACTGATGTGTAAACTATCAATGCATGTGACCAGACTTTATTATCTGTGCACTTCCAAATGGTTTTACTATGCACAGGGAAGAATATTTACACCACTTCGCACATCATTGAGAAGTTAACTTAAAATGCTTAATTGTTGAAATGGGGCTAGTTGAGCCACCCAAGAGAGGGTTAGCTGAGCAGCGGGTAAAGAACGAAGTTGAGTATTCTTTACCCCAAAATACATCAGGGAATTCATTTATCTGAGCAAATTGGGACATCGGATAGCAACAAGGTAATACATTAACAATTAGTTACGCTGGTTGCGATTGACCTTTAAGTCTACATTAATTGTGTTGACTTATTAATTTGCCATGCAGACTTGTTAGAGACGTGTTGTACCCATTGGGTAGATGTGTTGGCTGAGTCGTTATGGAATTTTAGTACAAGGCTTATGTAAATTATACAAATAAAGCATTTACCCAACTTATGTTACACTGTGGCTCAACTTACCCCACACCAAGTGTTAGTTGAGCCAGCTTACCAATCCTGTTTGAATCGGCTACATATAATTATCTATTCATACTAGATATATTACCTAGGTATAAAATGATATACTAGTAATCATAGTTTATGTGAGTAAAAACAATTGTCTTATGAATATGATTGTGCACTACATAAAAAAAGAATGAAAAATGGCTCAACTAACACTGCCTTCCCCTAAATCTAAATATTGTTGTTGTTGTACTTAAACACAGATAAGAAAAGTTGATTACTGGTAGGCTAAGAGAGATATTAAGTAAAAATATATATATACCTCCTGTACATATAATTATATATATATATATATATATATATGTACGAGATAGGTTTTTGCATTTGACAACAATATTTACATAATTTTCTTACTAGATATGGAATAGGTAGTAAAATCAGGAATAGGATTTTTTTATTGTGTTATGATCTATTGATTAGATAAAAACACAAATTACACCTATTTGAAATAGTTTTTCGACATGAAGCCATTTGAATAGGGAATCCAAATTGGTAAAATTATGGTTGAATTAAAAAATATAAGTGCAACAAGATTTTCTTATTTTGGTTGATTTGAGATGGAATGCCCCGTCTTTTCATCATTACTTTCTTGTAGAGTAATGATGGAAGTATACATTCAAACTGAAAATCTTTAAATTTTACTAACTGTGTAACACTTTTGTGGAAACATTTTGAGAATTGCTCATAATATATAAATATATATATTATATTAGCATGTCCAACCAATTTTTTTTCAAACAACCTGGGCTATGGGCTAGTTTGAGGACAGAACTGTGTCAACATTTCACAGCAATCCGTTGAGAAGTGACTGCTCACATGGCACAAAGGATACCATTATATGGTTGAAACTATCCCCATTCCGTCAAGGAACAATTGTTCTTCTCATCCAATCTGCCTGTTGTTCATTGTACCAGTGAGCTGAACCATAATCACTTTTAAGCCAAAGTCCTCTACAACTATGCTGTTTGAATGTAATATTTGACGAAGTGTTCCTGCTCCGTGGCCTTGTAGTGTGTGTCTGCTTCTTACGTTCCATGTAGCTTGCATGATTGGTTGCCAAATTACACAGCATTTTGAATGAAATCCAAAACAGTATACAGGAATATTTAAACCCTGAAATTGAAAATACCCAAATTAGATTGTTTTTCTAATCACAGTATCAATCATGTGTACAGTGTTATCCATTTCAGCTGCTGCCAAAAGCTAGTATTATATTCAAATGTTTCTGTTGTGGATTACACTTCCATGTACTTAAATTAGAACATTAGTAGAATTGTGTTTACATAAACACACCAATTGGTACAGAGGCTATTTGTCTTCTGCGTTATCGTCCGTTTTCTACGATATCTATCACTTACTATCGAACTATGCCGTATAGTGTTAACTAAGTAATGGTGCTAATTTGCGAATTCAATTTGAATGACTAAAAATGGCTTGAATCTGAATTGATCCTTTTTATCAGTACATTGAATTAAATTGGAATTGATCTTTTATAAATACATGTGAATTGGAATTGATAAAAATGAATTGACCCCTGTAGTCTTTTGGTGGTAGTCCCATTTATATGAGTTAAGTAGATGCAATCTTTAAAACAAAGCTATGAAGCATCTCTTCGGGTAACATGTTTAACCGTGGACACTTGATGTAATCTGGAAAGGTGAACGAAATGTGTGTGAATATTGTGTGTCATAAAAGAGTACATATATATTCCTAGGATGAATTAAAAGTGATTACATAGCTAAAAGTTACAAAGTATCATGTGATGACACTCCATGCTGTGGACATTGTGATGACACCCCTTGCTGTGGACATTGTGATGACATTGTGATGACACTCCATGCTGTGGACATTGTGATGACGCTCCATGCTGTGGACATTGCGATGACACTCCATGCTGTGGACACTGTGAGGACGCTCCATGCTGTGGACACTGTGAGGACGCTCCATGCTGTGGACATTGTGATGACACCCCTTGTGTGGACATTGTGATGACACTCCATGCTGTGGACATTGTGATGACACTCCATGCTGTGGACATTGTGATGACGCTCCATGCTGTGGACATTGCGATGACACTCCATGCTGCGGACACTGTGAGGATGCTCCATGCTGTGGACGTTGTGATGACACTCCTTGCTGTGGACATTGTGATGACACCCCTTGCTGTGGACATTGTGATGACACCCCTTGCTGTGGACATTGTGATGACACCCCTTGCTGTGGACATTGTGATGACGCTCCATGCTGTGGACATTGTGATGACGCTCCATGCTGTGGACATTGTGATGACACCCCTTGTGTGGACATTGTGATGACACTCCATGCTGTGGACATTGTGATGATACGCCATGCTGTGGACATTGTGATGAAACTCCATGCTGTGGACATTGTGATGACGCTCCATGCTGTGGACATTGCGATGACGCTCCATGCTGTGGACATTGTGATGACGCTCCATGCTGTGGACATTGTGATGACGCTCCATGCTGTGGACATTGTGATGACACCCCTTGTATGGACATTGTGATGACACCCCTTGTGTGGACATTGTGATGACACTCCATGCTGTGGACATTGTGATGATGCTCCATGCTGTGGACATTGCGATGACACTCCATGCTGTGGACACTGTGAGGACGCTCCATGCTGTGGACACTGTGAGGACACTCCATGCTGTGGACACTGTGAGGACGCTCCATGCTGTGGACACTGTGAGGACGCTCCATGCTGTGGACACTGTGAGGACGCTCCATGATGTGAACACTGTGAGGACGCTCCATGCTGTGGACACTGTGAGGACACTCCATGCTGTGGACACTGTGAGGACGCTCCATGCTGCGGACACTGTGAGGACGCTCCATGATGTGAACACTGTGAGGACGCTCCATGATGTGAACACTGTGAGGACACTCCATGCTGTGGAAATGCTAAAAAGGCGCTTTGAGCTTATTTTATACCTATAAACACTAATAGATTAAAATTGTCACTCTTCATAGGAAAAAAATCAACCATTACCAGAAATAGATAATCGAGCTTCATCTGATACAGCTGTTTCTACTGTTATTAAAGCCATTTTCAAGAATTTTTGGGATTAAAGACACACCTAAAAGCTAAGGACAAGGAAATTCGCAAAGCAGCTCTGCGAATTATGGCAAAAGTTATTCTGCAAATTATGGGAGGACTGATTATGGAAAGAGTTATTCTTATCCACATAGCAGCGCTGCGAAATACGCAGTTATTATTAGGCCATTGCTTACATAAGCTGTACCTTTACAAAAGTACAGCAGTCATTCTGCACACGCTCTTTGATGTCCTATTGCGTGAAGCATATTTTTTAGCACTATAGAGGGAGGCCACACCCCTCACTATAGAGGGAGGCCACACCCCTCACTATAGAGGGAGGCCACACCCCTCACTATAGAGGGAGGCCACACCCCTCACTATAGAGGGAGGCCACACCCCTCACTATAGAGGGAGGCCACACCCCTCACTATGGCATAGTTATGAATTAACAAAAGGCAGTACTGTAGTGAACAACCAGGACAGAGTTTTATTAACTAATAACCATGCATGCATGTTACAATGTGAAATACTGACTACAATCTATTTTTATGGATGACTTGAATACATAATACACAACAGTCAAACTCATGTACTTAATAGACAAGCCTAAATACTAACAACTGAGATCCTGCTACAACATGCTAATGTTATACGGGAAGGTGGGGCATGTCCACACGATGAGGCATGTCCACACGCTGAGGCATGTGCACACGCTGAGGCATGTCCACATGCTGAGGCATGTCCACACGCTGAGGCATGTCCACACGATGAGGCATGTCCACACGCTGAGGCATGTCCACACGATGAGGCATGTCCACACGCTGAGGCATGTGCACACGCTGAGGCATGTCCACACGCTGAGGCATGTCCACACGCTGAGGCATGTCCACACGTTGAGGCATGTGCACACACAGCATTATTGACCAAACAAATACATAGTATTTGGTTTCAAAACTGCTGAGCCAGCGAATTGAACTTGTTTGCATCAATAAGAAATGATTAACTAAAATGTTGTTTGTGCAGAATTTCATATAATTTTATACATTATATTGATACGTATCTCACATCTACAATAATATATGCATATCGGTGGCCTATGCATTTGTGGAATGTGTGTTATTATTGTTGTAGTTGCACAAATAAATTTTTACTGCCATAGACCATGTGTGCATGAACATTGACAATTTTCAGTCATGTGCAGATATACCCCAGTCATGTGCGGATATACCCCAGTCATGTGTGGATATACCCCAGTCATGTGTGGATATACCCCAGTCATGTGCAGATATACCCTAGTCATGTGTGGATATAGCCCAGTCGTGTGGATATACCACAGTCATGTGCAGATATACCCCAGTCATGTGTGGATATACCCCAGTCATATGCAGATATACCCCAGTCATGTGTGGATATGTCCCAGTGCGGTAATTTCATTTACATAACGTGACATCGTGAGGTAGATTTTATTAAAATATATATTTAATTTGGTTCGCCCATATTTACAGATGCATGAGCAATTATGTGACATATGACATACACTTTACGCTTATGGGGATACTCATCAGCTAAACCACCAGCTAACCCATGTGGCAGGAAGTGGCAGGTTGGTCCTAAACAATTGTGGGGTGTGGGATGCAGGCCTAAAAAAATAGATGGGAGGGCTAGGTGGGATTTTGAGGTAGGATGTGTTAATATTACAACACAATAGTTACTTGGGTTAATTTTTCATGTATCTTGAAGTGTGTAATTAAAATGTTTTTATTCTTTTGTTTTCTTTGTCGCCTGTTTGCGCTATAGTTGAGACAGACCAATGTGACACATCCACTTTTGTTTTCTTTGTCGCCTGGCTGTTTGCGCTATAGTTGAGACAGACCAATGTGACACATCCACTTTTGTTTTCTTTGTCGCCTGGCTGTTTGCGCTATAGTTGAGACAGACCAATGTGACACATCCACTTTTGTTTTCTTTGTCGCCTGGCTGTTTGCGCTATAGTTGAGACAGACCAATGTGACACATCCACTTTTGTTTTCTTTGTCGCCTGGCTGTTTGCGCTATAGTTGAGACAGACCAATGTGACACATCCACTTTTGTTTTCTTTGTCGCCTGGCTGTTTGCGCTATAGTTGAGACAGACCAATGTGACACATCCACTTTTGTTTTCTTTGTCGCATGGCTGTTTGCGCTATAGTTGAGACAGACCAATGTGACACATCCACTTTTGTTTTCTTTGTCGCCTGGCTGTTTGCGCTATAGTTGAGACAGACCAATGTGACACATCCACTTTTGTTTTCTTTGTCGCCTGGCTGTTTGCGCTATAGTTGAGACAGACCAATGTGACACATCCACTTTTGTTTTCTTTGTCGCCTGGCTGTTTGCGCTATAGTTGAGACAGACCAATGTGACACATCCACTTTTGTTTTCTTTGTCGCCTGGCTGTTTGCGCTATAGTTGAGACAGACCAATGTGACACATCCACTTTTGTTTTCTTTGTCGCCTGGCTGTTTGCGCTATAGTTGAGACAGACCAATGTGACACATCCACTTTTGTTTTCTTTGTCGCCTGGCTGTTTGCGCTATAGTTGAGACAGACCAATGTGACACATCCACTTTTGTTTTCTTTGTCGCCTGGCTGTTTGCGCTATAGTTGAGACAGACCAATGTGACACATCCACTTTTGTTTTCTTTGTCGCCTGGCTGTTTGCGCTATAGTTGAGACAGACCAATGTGACACATCCACTTTTGTTTTCTTTGTCGCATGGCTGTTTGCGCTATAGTTGAGACAGACCAATGTGACACATCCACTTTTGTTTTCTTTGTCGCCTGGCTGTTTGCGCTATAGTTGAGACAGACCAATGTGACACATCCACTTTTGTTTTCTTTGTCGCCTGGCTGTTTGCGCTATAGTTGAGACAGACCAATGTGACACATCCACTTTTGTTTTCTTTGTCGCCTGGCTGTTTGCGCTATAGTTGAGACAGACCAATGTGACACATCCACTTTTGTTTTCTTTGTCGCATGGCTGTTTGCGCTATAGTTGAGACAGACCAATGTGACACATCCACTTTTGTTTTCTTTGTCGCCTGGCTGTTTGCGCTATAGTTGAGACAGACCAATGTGACACATCCACTTTTGTTTTCTTTGTCGCCTGGCTGTTTGCGCTATAGTTGAGACAGACCAATGTGACACATCCACTTTTGTTTTCTTTGTCGCCTGGCTGTTTGCGCTATAGTTGAGACAGACCAATGTGACACATCCACTTTTGTTTTCTTTGTCGCCTGGCTGTTTGCGCTATAGTTGAGACAGACCAATGTGACACATCCACTTTTGTTTTCTTTGTCGCATGGCTGTTTGCGCTATAGTTGAGACAGACCAATGTGACACATCCACTTTTGTTTTCTTTGTCGCATGGCTGTTTGCGCTATAGTTGAGACAGACCAATGTGACACATCCACTTTTGTTTTCTTTGTCGCATGGCTGTTTGCGCTATAGTTGAGACAGACCAATGTGACACATCCACTTTTGTTTTCTTTGTCGCCTGGCTGTTTGCGCTATAGTTGAGACAGACCAATGTGACACATCCACTTTTGTTTTCTTTGTCGCATGGCTGTTTGCGCTATAGTTGAGACAGACCAATGTGACACATCCACTTTTGTTTTCTTTGTCGCCTGGCTGTTTGCGCTATAGTTGAGACAGACCAATGTGACACATCCACTTTTGTTTTCTTTGTCGCATGGCTGTTTGCGCTATAGTTGAGACAGACCAATGTGACACATCCACTTTTGTTTTCTTTGTCGCCTGGCTGTTTGCGCTATAGTTGAGACAGACCAATGTGACACATCCACTTTTGTTTTCTTTGTCGCATGGCTGTTTGCGCTATAGTTGAGACAGACCAATGTGACACATCCACTTTTGTTTTCTTTGTCGCCTGGCTGTTTGCGCTATAGTTGAGACAGACCAATGTGACACATCCACTTTTGTTTTCTTTGTCGCCTGGCTGTTTGCGCTATAGTTGAGACAGACCAATGTGACACATCCACTTTTGTTTTCTTTGTCGCCTGGCTGTTTGCGCTATAGTTGAGACAGACCAATGTGACACATCCACTTTTGTTTTCTTTGTCGCCTGGCTGTTTGCGCTATAGTTGAGACAGACCAATGTGACACATCCACTTTTGTTTTCTTTGTCGCCTGGCTGTTTGCGCTATAGTTGAGACAGACCAATGTGACACATCCACTTTTGTTTTCTTTGTCGCATGGCTGTTTGCGCTATAGTTGAGACAGACCAATGTGACACATCCACTTTTGTTTTCTTTGTCGCCTGGCTGTTTGCGCTATAGTTGAGACAGACCAATGTGACACATCCACTTTTGTTTTCTTTGTCGCCTGGCTGTTTGCGCTATAGTTGAGACAGACCAATGTGACACATCCACTTTTGTTTTCTTTGTCGCCTGGCTGTTTGCGCTATAGTTGAGACAGACCAATGTGACACATCCACTTTTGTTTTCTTTGTCGCCTGGCTGTTTGCGCTATAGTTGAGACAGACCAATGTGACACATCCACTTTTGTTTTCTTTGTCGCCTGGCTGTTTGCGCTATAGTTGAGACAGACCAATGTGACACATCCACTTTTGTTTTCTTTGTCGCCTGGCTGTTTGCGCTATAGTTGAGACAGACCAATGTGACACATCCACTTTTGTTTTCTTTGTCGCCTGGCTGTTTGCGCTATAGTTGAGACAGACCAATGTGACACATCCACTTTTGTTTTCTTTGTCGCCTGGCTGTTTGCGCTATAGTTGAGACAGACCAATGTGACACATCCACTTTTGTTTTCTTTGTCGCCTGGCTGTTTGCGGTATAGTTGAGACAGACCAATGTGACACATCCACTTTTGTTTTCTTTGTCGCCTGGCTGTTTGCGCTATAGTTGAGACAGACCAATGTGACACATCCACTTTTGTTTTCTTTGTCGCCTGGCTGTTTGCGCTATAGTTGAGACAGACCAATGTGACACATCCACTTTTGTTTTCTTTGTCGCCTGGCTGTTTGCGCTATAGTTGAGACAGACCAATGTGACACATCCACTTTTGTTTTCTTTGTCGCATGGCTGTTTGCGCTATAGTTGAGACAGACCAATGTGACACATCCACTTTTGTTTTCTTTGTCGCCTGGCTGTTTGCGCTATAGTTGAGACAGACCAATGTGACACATCCACTTTTGTTTTCTTTGTCGCATGGCTGTTTGCGCTATAGTTGAGACAGACCAATGTGACACATCCACTTTTGTTTTCTTTGTCGCCTGGCTGTTTGCGCTATAGTTGAGACAGACCAATGTGACACATCCACTTTTGTTTTCTTTGTCGCCTGGCTGTTTGCGGTATAGTTGAGACAGACCAATGTGACACATCCACTTTTGTTTTCTTTGTCGCCTGGCTGTTTGCGCTATAGTTGAGACAGACCAATGTGACACATCCACTTTTGTTTTCTTTGTCGCCTGGCTGTTTGCGCTATAGTTGAGACAGACCAATGTGACACATCCACTTTTGTTTTCTTTGTCGCCTGGCTGTTTGCGCTATAGTTGAGACAGACCAATGTGACACATCCACTTTTGTTTTCTTTGTCGCATGGCTGTTTGCGCTATAGTTGAGACAGACCAATGTGACACATCCACTTTTGTTTTCTTTGTCGCCTGGCTGTTTGCGCTATAGTTGAGACAGACCAATGTGACACATCCAGTTTTGTTTTCTTTGTCGCATGGCTGTTTGCGCTATAGTTGAGACAGACCAATGTGACACATCCACTTTTGTTTTCTTTGTCGCATGGCTGTTTGCGCTATAGTTGAGACAGACCAATGTGACACATCCACTTTTGTTTTCTTTGTCGCATGGCTGTTTGCGCTATAGTTGAGACAGACCAATGTGACACATCCACTTTTGTTTTCTTTGTCGCCTGGCTGTTTGCGCTATAGTTGAGACAGACCAATGTGACACATCCACTTTTGTTTTCTTTGTCGCCTGGCTGTTTGCGCTATAGTTGAGACAGACCAATGTGACACATCCACTTTTGTTTTCTTTGTCGCCTGGCTGTTTGCGCTATAGTTGAGACAGACCAATGTGACACATCCACTTTTGTTTTCTTTGTCGCATGGCTGTTTGCGCTATAGTTGAGACAGACCAATGTGACACATCCACTTTTGTTTTCTTTGTCGCCTGGCTGTTTGCGCTATAGTTGAGACAGACCAATGTGACACATCCACTTTTGTTTTCTTTGTCGCCTGGCTGTTTGCGCTATAGTTGAGACAGACCAATGTGACACATCCACTTTTGTTTTCTTTGTCGCATGGCTGTTTGCGCTATAGTTGAGACAGACCAATGTGACACATCCACTTTTGTTTTCTTTGTCGCCTGGCTGTTTGCGCTATAGTTGAGACAGACCAATGTGACACATCCACTTTTGTTTTCTTTGTCGCATGGCTGTTTGCGCTATAGTTGAGACAGACCAATGTGACACATCCACTTTTGTTTTCTTTGTCGCCTAGCTGTTTGCGCTATAGTTGAGACAGACCAATGTGACACATCCACTTTTGTTTTCTTTGTCGCATGGCTGTTTGCGCTATAGTTGAGACAGACCAATGTGACACATCCACTTTTGTTTTCTTTGTCGCCTGGCTGTTTGCGCTATAGTTGAGACAGACCAATGTGACACATCCACTTTTGTTTTCTTTGTCGCATGGCTGTTTGCGCTATAGTTGAGACAGACCAATGTGACACATCCACTTTTGTTTTCTTTGTCGCCTGGCTGTTTGCGCTATAGTTGAGACAGACCAATGTGACACATCCACTTTTGTTTTCTTTGTCGCCTGGCTGTTTGCGCTATAGTTGAGACAGACCAATGTGACACATCCACTTTTGTTTTCTTTGTCGCCTGGCTGTTTGCGCTATAGTTGAGACAGACCAATGTGACACATCCACTTTTGTTTTCTTTGTCGCCTGGCTGTTTGCGCTATAGTTGAGACAGACCAATGTGACACATCCACTTTTGTTTTCTTTGTCGCATGGCTGTTTGCGCTATAGTTGAGACAGACCAATGTGACACATCCACTTTTGTTTTCTTTGTCGCCTGGCTGTTTGCGCTATAGTTGAGACAGACCAATGTGACACATCCACTTTTGTTTTCTTTGTCGCCTGGCTGTTTGCGCTATAGTTGAGACAGACCAATGTGACACATCCACTTTTGTTTTCTTTGTCGCATGGCTGTTTGCGCTATAGTTGAGACAGACCAATGTGACACATCCACTTTTGTTTTCTTTGTCGCCTGGCTGTTTGCGCTATAGTTGAGACAGACCAATGTGACACATCCACTTTTGTTTTCTTTGTCGCCTGGCTGTTTGCGCTATAGTTGAGACAGACCAATGTGACACATCCACTTTTGTTTTCTTTGTCGCCTGGCTGTTTGCGCTATAGTTGAGACAGACCAATGTGACACATCCACTTTTGTTTTCTTTGTCGCATGGCTGTTTGCGCTATAGTTGAGACAGACCAATGTGACACATCCACTTTTGTTTTCTTTGTCGCCTGGCTGTTTGCGCTATAGTTGAGACAGACCAATGTGACACATCCACTTTTGTTTTCTTTGTCGCCTGGCTGTTTGCGCTATAGTTGAGACAGACCAATGTGACACATCCACTTTTGTTTTCTTTGTCGCCTGGCTGTTTGCGCTATAGTTGAGACAGACCAATGTGACACATCCACTTTTGTTTTCTTTGTCGCATGGCTGTTTGCGCTATAGTTGAGACAGACCAATGTGACACATCCACTTTTGTTTTCTTTGTCGCATGGCTGTTTGCGCTATAGTTGAGACAGACCAATGTGACACATCCACTTTTGTTTTCTTTGTCGCCTGGCTGTTTGCGCTATAGTTGAGACAGACCAATGTGACACATCCACTTTTGTTTTCTTTGTCGCCTGGCTGTTTGCGCTATAGTTGAGACAGACCAATGTGACACATCCACTTTTGTTTTCTTTGTCGCCTGGCTGTTTGCGCTATAGTTGAGACAGACCAATGTGACACATCCACTTTTGTTTTCTTTGTCGCATGGCTGTTTGCGCTATAGTTGAGACAGACCAATGTGACACATCCACTTTTGTTTTCTTTGTCGCCTGGCTGTTTGCGCTATAGTTGAGACAGACCAATGTGACACATCCACTTTTGTTTTCTTTGTCGCCTGGCTGTTTGCGCTATAGTTGAGACAGACCAATGTGACACATCCACTTTTGTTTTCTTTGTCGCCTGGCTGTTTGCGCTATAGTTGAGACAGACCAATGTGACACATCCACTTTTGTTTTCTTTGTCGCATGGCTGTTTGCGCTATAGTTGAGACAGACCAATGTGACACATCCACTTTTGTTTTCTTTGTCGCATGGCTGTTTGCGCTATAGTTGAGACAGACCAATGTGACACATCCACTTTTGTTTTCTTTGTCGCCTGGCTGTTTGCGCTATAGTTGAGACAGACCAATGTGACACATCCACTTTTGTTTTCTTTGTCGCATGGCTGTTTGCGCTATAGTTGAGACAGACCAATGTGACACATCCACTTTTGTTTTCTTTGTCGCCTGGCTGTTTGCGCTATAGTTGAGACAGACCAATGTGACACATCCACTTTTGTTTTCTTTGTCGCATGGCTGTTTGCGCTATAGTTGAGACAGACCAATGTGACACATCCACTTTTGTTTTCTTTGTCGCCTGGCTGTTTGCGCTATAGTTGAGACAGACCAATGTGACACATCCACTTTTGTTTTCTTTGTCGCATGGCTGTTTGCGCTATAGTTGAGACAGACCAATGTGACACATCCACTTTTGTTTTCTTTGTCGCCTGGCTGTTTGCGCTATAGTTGAGACAGACCAATGTGACACATCCACTTTTGTTTTCTTTGTCGCCTGGCTGTTTGCGCTATAGTTGAGACAGACCAATGTGACACATCCACTTTTGTTTTCTTTGTCGCCTGGCTGTTTGCGCTATAGTTGAGACAGACCAATGTGACACATCCACTTTTGTTTTCTTTGTCGCATGGCTGTTTGCGCTATAGTTGAGACAGACCAATGTGACACATCCACTTTTGTTTTCTTTGTCGCCTGGCTGTTTGCGCTATAGTTGAGACAGACCAATGTGACACATCCACTTTTGTTTTCTTTGTCGCATGGCTGTTTGCGCTATAGTTGAGACAGACCAATGTGACACATCCACTTTTGTTTTCTTTGTCGCATGGCTGTTTGCGCTATAGTTGAGACAGACCAATGTGACACATCCACTTTTGTTTTCTTTGTCGCATGGCTGTTTGCGCTATAGTTGAGACAGACCAATGTGACACATCCACTTTTGTTTTCTTTGTCGCATGGCTGTTTGCGCTATAGTTGAGACAGACCAATGTGACACATCCACTTCGACAGATATCACCAAATTTTGGAATAGTATTATATAAATTACAGCTGGTTATGCTTATATTATTTATATATGGGCACACTTAACTTATAGATATAACTAACAAGACACATGATGTTCTGCAGCCTAAAATTTACCATTGCAGTATATATTCTGCTCTGTAGCAAAGGACTGATATATGTTAGCACATATCTGACAGTGGTGTGCTGCTATGCCCCAGTACTCTGGGGCATAGCAGCACACCAGTAATCAATAAAAATCATATTGATAACATATACGTTTTTTCTTAGTGGAGTTGAAGTTTGGTAATTGGTAGTGATAAACTACTTAATATACACATTAGCAAGGCAAAATGTTACCCTTCTGACCAGAGTTGTTTATTTATTTTATTTATTGTTGAATTTGTATGAATTAGTTGAATTTCTTGTGATGTGGTTTCATTCTAATTTGGTATAAATTGATGCTGTTTTACACATTTCTGTATAGTGAATGCAGTGAAGCCACAAAGATTTGTCTTCAAGAGGCAGCATCTTTTCAAGTCAGAAGCCCTGAGATAAAATCCACCTTAAACAAATGCTTGTACTACTATTATTAATAATAATTAACTTCTATGGCGCCTATATCCTCAGGAACCTGAGCTCAGAGGCGCAACAAAACAGAATCATTAAAACTCCTTCCTCAACTGATTTAGCCTATCGCAAATCCAGTTCAATGGTGTCCAAATATGTAGTGTGTGAATAGTTTATATGACACCCGCAGTTAATTTAATAAAAAAATGCCTATTTTTGTGCAAATCATTGAAAGAATTTACTTTAATCATTAGATCTGGTGAGGATTAAAATAGTGGATACCCAGAATGGTAAACACTGCGTGGGTCAATGCTAATCATGGGCGTGACTTCCATCCTCTCGCTGATCACATGACAAAGCTACGAAATTTCACCAAGGAAGAAAGTCATGATTTTTCAGCAATTCTATTTTTACTTCAGTTAATGCTTGGACTAATTTAATAGTTTGTCTGATGATTTCACACAAAACAACTACATACAAAAGTTGCAGAAACAAGCTAGCATGTTGCAGCAGATACTAGGTAGGTTTGTTTTTTTGCAAAATTAATTTGAAATGAGACTAGCTAAAAAATCTAATTGATTAAGCACCTTTAAGCATAATCGTGATCAGGGAATAAATGTCTTGAGTTTTCTTCAGAATATAACTATAGTTTCAGATGTTTTCAAAGTGACAGGAGTTCATTCCAGAGTCCAGACCCTAAGCGCAGCAACAGAGAAAGCATGTTTGCCCAAGTTAAGTTTTAGGCACAAAAAGTTGTTGTGAAATTGATGATCTGAGATGCCTAGGGATACCTGAAAGATGCAGGAGACTAACCAAGTAGGATGGTTCTTGTGTAGACAGAGCACGATATGCAAGAGTGGAGAGGCTAAAATTAATTTGATAAGTAACAGGAAGCCAGTGTAACTGTTTAAGTAGTGGTAGTGGTCGTGAAAACCGAGGCGCCCTGAGCACCACGTGTGCCAGACAATTTTGTACTCGTTAGAGTTTAGCCAAGTATCTTTTAGCAGTGTTATTTAGTAGTGAATTACAATAGTCAAGATCACATATATGATAGAAACAGGATTTACATACTTGAGAAATATGCTGGCGAAAGTTGAATTCACTATCAAAGACAACACCTAGATTACGAACAGTATCTGATGGAAATGTATTACTGCCAAGTAGTTTAACTGGAAAATGGCTGATGACCCTATTTCGTTGTTGCTTAGTGCCAATAATAATAAGGTATGTTTTATCTGGATTAAGCTTTAGGTTACTTGATTCCATCCAAAACAAGATATCAGTAAGACAATCACTTAAAGTTGAAACATATTCTTGTGCATTTGATTGTGAAAAGTGATACGTAAACCTGTGTGTCATCAGCATACAGGTGATGACTGAGATTATAATTAGTAATGACTTGGCTGAGAGCAGGGTTGAAAAAAATCATGATTTTTTTTTAATAAAAAAAATCGGATTTTTTATATTTAAATCAGATTTTTTTTATTTTTTTTATTTTTTTTATTTATTTGAAATCTGGTATAAAGAATGTCATAAAATATTTTACTATCAGGCTATCTGGTGTCAATTCAGCTACACAAGTGTGCGCACTTTGTGCTTTTGTATTAAAAAACACACAAAACTTTGTTGATCTCGATGCTTGTAAACAATTATTTGTGTTAAATTCATATAAATCAGCAATTACAAAAACCGGAAGTCAAAAAAATAACAAATATCATAAATCAATGATTTAAAAAAAAATTTTGGAGCGATTTAAATCAATGATTTCAATCAAATGATTTAAATCAAACAACCCTGGCTGAGAGACGTAGTATATAAGCTTAACAGAACAGGGCCAAGGACAGATCCTTGCACCACTCCGAATGGAAGGTGTGGGCAAGATAGTGTGCCAGATATGTTAATGTTTTGGTGTCTGTCTAAAAAATATGATTTGAACCACCAAACGAGCTGTGACAGAACTGTCAAAATGTCTATTAAGGTGTTGTAAAAGGATTAAATGATCAATCGTATCGAAAGCAGCTGAGAGATCTAGTAAAGTGAGTGCTGTGACTATGCCATTGTCCATGTTGTTAACTATATCATTGTGTATTTTGAGATGAGCTGTTTCGGTCGAGTGGAATTGTTTATATGCAGACAGTAGATCATTTGATAAGTGATGTTTATAAATATGCTTTTGACAGAAAACTGAGATTGGAGGTAGGACGATAATTCTTTAGGTAATTTTTACACAGTTTATTTTTCAATAAGAGGATTTACAAGAGCTTGTTTGATATCCTGTGAAACAACTCCGCCCTGCATTGAAAAATTTACAATAGTAGGATTGGGAAAGATAAGCTGACTGATAGAGCTTTTTAGTAGAAGTGTTGGAAATGGGTCAAGATCACACAATTTGTTAGGAGAGGTTTTAATAATAATAAGAACTTCATTAGTAGTTGCAGGTGTCAAACACTGTAGTGTATTTTCAGAAAAATGGTGGTTCAGGAAAATCATAGTCATTGAAAAAGAACTACACAATGTATCCAATGATGAATGTTCAGGCAGTGCTTTTAATTTCTGCCGATGTAGAATTGTGTTTACGGATTTCTACATCAGGCGAGGGTTTTCAAAATTTGTTGAGAGAAAATTTGTATAGTAATC
Organism: Lamellibrachia columna; assembly: GCA_963662155.1. Lineage (NCBI taxonomy): Eukaryota > Metazoa > Annelida > Polychaeta > Sabellida > Siboglinidae > Lamellibrachia > Lamellibrachia columna. Next base: position 26,830,916 of record OY759261.1, on the reverse strand, counting down.
AGACTTTGCTTTTGACATCATGTGATTGCATATATGTTGCTGTTTAGTATAATGGGATCGATCAAGTGGAGAACGAGTTTGTTGCCAAATTCTTTCAAGATATTGATGATGACGTTTTGCTACAACTATTTCTAGTGACATCTAGTTGTTACCAATTCAATATGTTGACTCAAGTGAGACCTTCTGCACTAGTATAGTGTGGTACCAATTTTCAGTCTGGCTAGAGTACACTGAGCCCTCCTGGACAGGTGCTGATAGGTAGGGGTTATATATATATATATATATATATATATATATATATATATATATATATATATATATATATATATATATATATATATATATATATATATAGAAGGGTAGATTGGTGATGTAGCATGCAGATGGCTAATATAACTTCCCTTGAGGGACTGTGACAGGGTGATGACTGAACCCTTTATCAGATGTCTGTAGTAGATAAGCTGGATGGTCATTAATCCTAATGCAGGATTAATGACCACAGATTCTTTGGAGTCTACAATTTCATCACTACTGGACACCTTCTCTTGAGGGAAACCCAGCTGTCAATTCAAATCATTTACAGTAAACTCAATTTGGTTGTAAGCTTATTCTTAATTGGCACCCCCCCCATTGTCCCATTAATAGCAATTACCTATATGACACTAATTCACCCTCTCAAAAAACAATGATTACAAAGGCCATTCATTGCCAGCCACAACATGCCTTCTAATACTACCTATAGCCTAAGGAACTACAACCAGCTGTGGAGACCATCTCAATTCAATGAGCCCAACATAAGCTTCAAGTTATCTACTCTGTATAAGCCTGCAGTATGTTTGAGAGTGTTCATTTGATTTTAGTGGTTATTTTGCTAAAGTATTTCTGAAGTTGTTTAATGGTCATATTTCTGAGTTTACAGTTAAACAGGACAAAATTACTAAGTATTTAAAGTGATTGTATTTTTCAGCAAATAAAAAGTGTAAATGTTAGCACTGGTAATAGACTGCCGACAGTTCTGATACAATATTTTTTTTAAGTGAACCTATATTATAATTATATTACCGGTGCATAAAATGATCTACCAGTCTAAGATCATTCGCCCTCTGTTAAGAGTCAGGTATATATCCGAGTTTTCTAAATAACAAAATCCGATAAAAAAAATTGTTTTATTTTTATTTAATCATGATGTTTTCCAACCCTGCTTCTGGCATAAACACTAAACAGTTCACTAGTTATGGCGCATTATAGCTTAGGTGGGCAGACATGCCCCACCTTCCCCTAATACTGTTGATTACATTTGTTATTGTTATCATACTTTGATATATTATATACTAAATAGTCTCACTTATTGTGTTAGTGTTGTTTATGCATTTATTTATTGTGTGTGTGTGTGTGCGTGCGTGCGTGCATGCGTGCATGAGTGTGTGTGTGTTAGGTTTCAAAAAATAAAATAAAAAAAATGACATTCAGCCATTTGATATGTACTTTCTGCTGTGACACCTCTTCTGGATTTTTGCTAACCAAACATTTTGGACAGCCTTGGACGTTAATCTGAGTTTTGAACAGTTTCCCCTGTTTATATCAGTTGTGGTATAATTGATATTTCATCAAATTTACTGTAAATGATGAGTTTTCAACATCCTAATCACCAACATGTATTCTCCATTGGGAAATAAACCTTGTCCACTGAGAAAGAAAATGAGATAAGGCTTGAATGGTGTTGACAGCTTCCTGGTTGTTACCAGATTCAGGGTGATATACTAATAGCAGATAAATACGATTTAAATATTAAATTTAAGGGGTAAATATTAAAAGTATCAAGTCAATAATTCCAACAAGATCAATAAAAAAAAAAAATTCCAATTCCAACTGACTTTCTAAAATCAATTCCAATTACAATTGTGGAATTGGAATTGACCCCATGTCTGGCTAGCATGTTGTTCTATGTTAATTTGTTGGCTCGAGCTTCAGTAATTTTTATTTATTGATGAATAATGTTTGACTTGTCAACTGTGTGACAAGAAGGCTCTGCACAGCTTTAAGACTGCCAGTGAATATAATTCAACTATAAAACAGGCTTGTTATCAAATGGATCATATTCAAATGCAAATGTTTTGGTTATGCATTATATATGCATATTATAATTATATCAGCAGTTACATGTACTAATATAAGCATTGTACAGTGTAATACAACTATATACAGTGGATTCACAGGTCAGACAATGATTCTAAAATCTGCTGAGGATTCTGCTACAGAGCACTTTTTCAAAGTCTGACAAAGAGCATGTTTTGCAACTGTATTTATACAATTCATACAATGCAAATGTTGATTTTATTAATGATGAATTTAAGAATCAAACAACGCATGCACACCCACCCACCCACCCACCCACGTGCATGCACACACACACACACACACACACACACACACACACACACACACACACACACACACACACACACACACACACACACACACACACACACACACACACACACACACACACACACACACACACACACACACACACACACACACACACACACACACACACACACACACACACACACACACACACACACACACACACACACACACACACACACACACACACACACACACACACACACACACACACACACACACACACACACACACACACACACACACACACACACACACACACACACACACACACACACACACACACACACACACACACACACACACACACACACACACACACACACACACACACACACACACACACACACACACACACACACACACACACACACACACACACACACACACACACACACACACACACACACACACACACACACACACACACACACACACACACACACACACACACACACACACACACACACACACACACTATATTTCTGTATTTTAGTTCTCTCACAATCTGCCATTGAAGTTGTGTGTTTATATGTGCAAACAATAAAACATGTTAGAACACAAATGAATATTATTTGGATCAATAACACACCTACATATTTAGGTATATGAGATGTTTGTTTCTATCTTGATAAGTTTATGAGACAATGATCTCCAAAGTTAGTTCATAGTGAAAAGTGGCCTATATTTAGCAGCCAAATATGCCATGGAGCTAAAATTCCAATTTACTTTTATATGAAAGATACGAACAGTGCATGTATAATGCACAAAATTTGGAATCCCTATTCAAATGGCTTCATGCTGAAAAACATATTTCGGATGGATGTATTTTGTGTATATGCTTGTGCATGCTGTGTGTACGTGTATGGTGAATGCATGTTAACATCTAAGCAGATTAACGCACACACACCTGCACACATGCATAAACGCATGTGCACACAGCAGACACTGAAGAGCTGATGTGTCAATTGAGCTCTCTGTCTGGTGCCCTGCAGGGCTGTTGCATGCTGAGTACATCAACCTATTTAAAAAAAACATAAATTGCAAACACCTGGTAGTAATAAGGAACGGTGGTGGTCAGACTGAAAGAAGATAATGTGTGGAATTGTGGAACTATTTATCAGAGTGAGTTGCAGCATGGATGATAAAGTAAACAGTGTAGCTGAATGAAATGATAGTGACCCAAAGAAACAATGGAAAAAGGCGGAATAGTGAGTGATGGTCAGACAGAAGAAAGAGAATGCTAATAATTAAAGGGGAATACAGCAGTGCTGGTGCTTCCCCTCTTGTCGAATAACAAAAGGTGTGTAATCTAATGCAGTCTGGAAAGAAGTGTCAAAGGTAGCGCCTTCTTGCAAAAGAAGAGGCTCCTTTGTTGGACAATGTAAATCATAACATATAAACGTTCATAAAAAGCAAGAAAACATGTAATGCCTCGAGGCAAACATCATCCCAAAATCCCAACGTGCACGAAAAGACCACGATGCTCAAAATGCATTCTGCACATGCACATTTCCGAGCGGAAATGCAGGAGATCGCATGTTAAAAACATGACTATTCTAGCTTGTTATACCCGACAATTATGCTGTTGTTATTTGAAGAGTAATTAGAAAAGTGGCTGTTATAGAATGCTGATGTTATGCCACTGTTGATGGCACCAGTGGTCATGTGTTCAGAAAGTTGAGGACAAGTATACCCGCAGAGCCCCGTTTATAGGGGGTGCATATTACGGTCCATAGGAGCTAACTTTGGCCAGTAATGTACATCACATCATGCCTCAAAATGCCACCACAAGTTGAGGAGTCTTTATTTTCAGTCTGTCACAAAGTGGTTTATGAAAATGAGTCTGGTTTTATATTTTACCCCTTTGTTCAGTAGCATACGGTAGTCTATGCAAATAGTGCTGCCATTTAGCATACAACAGGGAGTGATATTTGTACAATGCAAAGGTGCCACCTGGTGACTAAGGTATAACTACTTGAGAGAATTTATACCATTACAGCGTAATTCCTTCGGTTAAGGTGGTAAAATTTAGTATGTATAGTTTTATATGACGGATACAATGGTATCATTGTGAATCCCATTCGGTGAAAGCATAAGAATTTTAACACATGAACTAGCCAGTTGTTCAGCAGGAAAGCAAGGTGCAACAAACAAATTCACGCCTCAGACAGTTGCTAGACAGCTTGGAATATTCGTGGCAAGAGTTCAGCATGACAGATGTGCAGTATCTATTCTAAAATTTAGTGAAAGACTGGCTGTCATGCAGACACCAAGCCAGTTGTAACCAACCATGTGCTATGCGTGGGAATGTGAAAATTTTGACAGGTCACACATCAAGACTCAATGGAAGTGACTGTCAAGATATGCAATGAAGGGACTGGGTTGGTGTTGTCAGCCTTTTATACATTCACATGTTGTACAAAATATACCAGAGCTGATAGCAGGGATTTTAACAATAAAATTTTCTGATCATCAACCTTATTTTATGATAACAGATACTGCTCTAAAAAAGGAACACCCTTCTAAATTCATATAATAATAATAATTTTATTCTTATGTCACGCTAAAATCGTGCTTATAGCACCTCAGTTTGTGTTACAATATAAAAGACATTTAATATAATAGAATTGCACATAAAGTAAAACAGTAATTATTATTATGAAAATATCATATAAATCAACATTCAAAATAGAGATGCTATGTTAAAGGTATAATGTGATTTAGTCACTTCCGATATATACAAGAAACTAGATATAAATCCAAATACTGATCCAAACCTAAATTATAATATTATCTCAATGAGATCAGTCAAGCTAAAAATAAACATATGAATAGTAAAGTACTAAAATTTAACAATGTTACAAACATAAAATATCACAATGGATAACTCTAGGTCTGTTGAGATCAATCAAATACCGAGATAAATTGCATAAACAACTAAAATCAACAAACCCTGATTCGTCTGCACATGAGATGTTTAAAATCTAAAATCGTACATTATATTTAAAAAACGTTTTCGTAGAACTAAACAAACATACTTTGAATCATGTTTTAACAAATTTAAATCTGACATAACAAATACTTGGAAAACAGTAAATTAAATGTTGTCCAAACATAAAAAATAATTTCCAAAATATGGTAAAGCTTCCGATTTAATACATCAGCCCCTAATCAGAAAAAGTATTGAGCGATATTACATGCTATTCAGATATAAATACTCAAGTTCATACCTCACCAGTATCATACGTCTACAGCACTTGAACAGAAGAGCAACCATATATGTAGCAGTTAAATATTTGACGTACACAACATGTCATTCTAAAAAGAGTAGTACAGCATCTACATTTAGAAATAGCACAGATTGACGAGTGTTGAATCCCCGTGCTTTCCAGGCCCCGTGCTGTGGCGCCACCGTCTGTCGGACACATCATTGCCTGGATTAGCCTCGATTATCCAGGGTCCGCGCTGTGGCGCTACCGTAGTCTCAATTATATGACTCTCGCTCGGCTTCGTGAATTCGCCGAGAATAGAATAGAAGAGGCCTCGGGGCGTGGTCTCGTTGTTACCCACTGTCACCATTCCATTTTAGAATTTCTTGCTTGAAGGAACTTGCTATTTATGAACTAAAGTTTGAATAAATAGGAGTTGTGGTCAGATTATCAACGTACGAGGACGTGTTGCGTATACTTCGAAGACTGCATGGGAGTTGTTTGAATAACAGTAGCCGCACAACATACAATGATACAACAGCACGTGTGTGGAGCGATGTCAAGGGCAGCTTGAAAGTAGTCTAGATGAAGATGAAGTTGGAGGTGGTGGGGACTCTTTGCAGAAGGTTTCGCACTGTGTGACGTAACGGTTTTTTGTAAATGTAGGCGTGCATGAAATTGTGTGATGTTTAATTGTTGCTCTATGAACTATATGTCCATTTTGAAGGAAGGACCTAGAAGGACCTAGTGCATAATTAACTCTACACATTCATTACCAATTCAAATTCAGATTATGATTCGAATGGTGCGATTTATACAGAGTTGATTAAAATGCAATAACACCAGGTTGAAAATGCTCTCTCATCTAGCCCTTCAAGGTAGTGGCTCATATAATGTCTAAACGCTTCAATTGCATCTTGTTCAAATTCAAACTTGATGCCAGTACTTTCTGTTGTATGAAATAATTTTTTTAATGAAATGGTTCAATACCATTACCAGCAGGGGCTAGATAAGCAACTAATACGCAAAGTCTCATTTACAAAAGATGTGTTGGAGAGTACAGATAATGCGTGCAGCACTTCTTCTTTTTTATTCATAGACGAGTTGCGCTCAATGCTTGCCGTTTTATGTACACAGTAGCTTATATACACTGCTTTAATCGAATTGTACAATTTTTAGTACGAATAAATATATTATTATTATTGCAAGGCATTTTGGTGAGAGACAGCATAATTCACCTCATAAATGTAGGTGTGCATGAAACCTTCTGCGTGATGCAGAAGGAACTTTATCCATTCTGGAGGAAGGAACTAGTGCATAATTAAAGCAGTGAGATAAGCACCTTTGGTTGTGCTGTTTGCAATTCCTATGAGTAGTTTGGACAGCCTCAAGAGCTCCAAGCTGTACAACATGAACCATAGAGTGTAGCAGTATGTGGAAGTTTTGGCTCTCAAGTTCAGAGGTATGATTTTGCATGAACACTGTCATGTGAACTGATTTTGGGAACAGCGTTTTTTAGCTCAGAAGAAAGGAAACATGTTAGACTCATTTTATAAAATTTATTTTCTTATTAAAGTGATATCCAGAAAACAGGTTGCACACCTAAGTTTGATTTAGCAGGCAAATAACATGCAATTTTCAAATGACTAAACGTTGTATCTTGAATCTCAAGTAAGGCATTCTAAAAAAATCTGTCAGTTCTGCTTATCTTGGCTTTGTACATTTGTAGTGTAGGCCCAGCTTCGTCAGCAGTACTAGTATTTTGGCAAATTTGTTTGTTGCAACTACATTTTCTCTCCCAATTCAATTCCATAATTTTTTCTTGGACCCACCCTGCCCCTTGTTTTTCATTAGTTTTTCTTAATTACTACATTGCTGCATGTTTTTCTCTCACTCACTCTGTGACTCGCTTAGAAATGATTAAATGATCAATGAAATGTGCATATACAAATAATTTGAATCTTGAGCTATGACAGAATAACAGACAATGCCAAGTACCTAATCACAATTTCATTGAAAGTGTCAATATGATGTGGATTTAATGTAATTAGCAGTTAAAATTTGAGTTATTGAATTCACTTACAGCTGTGAGAAAGACATTCATAACTGAATATTATTGCTTTAGAATTATACTGTTGTATGAATCAAAACTTATTGAAATGTGCATCTTCAGAGATGGTGTGCTCTCCACATGGAGCCCAGTTTCTATGTGGGAATAAGAATGAATAACGGTGTTGAGGCCCTCAACAGCAGTCCCAGAAATATACACCTGAAATCGCATCGAAAGGTCACACTCAACACTACCATCACAGTTCTTACTGAAGACTTCATTCCGGAACTTTGGCGAGAATACAAGCGAGCCAACTCCACTGCTTTATTCTGTTCTTGAAGTTATGGACTTGTAAATACTTGTGCTAGATGTAATGGCAAGCTATATGTTGATAGTGTTTCAACAGAAAAATATTTGTCATGTGATTTTGCATTGCATGCTTAGTATAATTATACTCGTCTATTATAAAAATGTATCAACAGGTCATCAATAGTTTCCTAAATCTGCTGAGGGACATCCAGAATCGTGGCAATGATGACCATATCTTTGTCATACCTGCAACAACAACTGTTTAGTGAGAAAGAGGCTGTTATGATATGAACTTGTATTTCTCTGTAAGTTATGACTTTCTTATTTAAGTCTCTTCCATTTCACCCTTTAATTAGTTTGAGATTTATTCTTTTTCTTCTTCTTCTTCAGCATCACTCCTTTTATATTAGAAATACACTTCTGCTCAGTGAATAAAACCTTAATACTCTTTCATTCCCTCTGATGCCTAGACAAGAAGTGTGAGAGGCAGGATGTAGCTGAGAAAGCTGAGTGGTTTGGTGGAGTGCAAGGCAGTAGATACTGTGGTTCAATACCTGGGATGGGGCTGGTTGGCTGGGACTAGTGCAGTTTTAGTGTCAAAGCGCTATCGTGCTAAAGGCTATTTTGCTTTTCCTTTATGCTGTATACCATGAAGCCTTTGTAAACGCGAGGGTGCATGTCAATCACACATACATTTGAACAAAATAAGAATCACCAATGTGTCAACTTGAGAAAATGAAACGTGTGTCCTTGAATTGCCCGAAATGTTTATTCTGTCACAGCTTCTGTTTGCTAAGGAAACCTGTCCTGAAGAATGAATTTCCCAAATGTAATCATGATGTGAATGACATTATCCATCAACCTGAGTTTTTTTACTATTTTTTGGCGTTGTTGGGCTTTCTTTCTGTAATGATGAAATATTATGAAACTGAAGTAATTTGGATATTTTGTGACCTTCTTGTAGGTAAAGTTGACGGTGTTCAAGTGGGTATTTGCAACCATCGATGTGAATGAAAACCATTGGGTCCTTCTTGTTGTCGACTTGGTCAACAAGGACTCCATGCCTAAAGTAATAACAAAGAGGAGAAGCATAAAGCACTGGCAGCAAGTTTATGTTATATACTTGTCCATGCCTTAATTACTAATAAAAAATGAAGTAGATTGATTGCTTATGTCATACTTATTGCCTTTCCTATAATGTATGGTTTGTTATACATAAATGTGTTAAGTTGTCACTGCAACAAGTATACCTAAGAAACTGCAGAATATTTTACATGATCTTGATTTGTGTTATTGCCATTGTGCTGGTATCATACAAAAGTAATACGCTATTTGTGGGGGATTTTTTAAAAATCATTCATTGCACTACTACAGGAACTTCTATGATGCAAAAAACAAGTTACTTCAACAGCCTCAAATTACATTGAGAGAAGGACACCTGGTCTCTACAAGAGAAGGAACCTGGTCTCTACAAGAGAAGGGCACCTGGTCTCTACAAGAGAATGACACCTGGTCTCTACAAGAGAAGGACACATGGTATCTACAAGAGAAGGACACCTGGTCTCTACAAGAGAAGGGCACCTGGTCTCTACAAGAGAAGGGCACCTGGTCTCTACAAGAGAAGGGCACCTGGTCTCTACAAGAGAATGACACCTGGTCTCTACAAGAGAAGGACACATGGTCTCTACAAGAGAAGGACACCTGGTCTCTACAAGAGAAGGGCACCTGGTCTCTACAAGAGAAGGGCACCTGGTCTCTACAAGAGAAGGGCACCTGGTATCTACAAGAGAATGACACCTGGTCTCTACAAGAGAAGGACACCTGGTCTCTACAAGAGAAGGGCACCTGGTTTCTACAAGAGAAGGGCACCTGGTCTCTACAAGAGCAGGACACCTGGTCTCTACAAGCCAGAAAGATTAAAGTTTTTTTTCATTCAGTTGCATTGTAATCAATAATGCCCGACTATTATCAGATTTCATTTGACCTATTTCTCCTCTTCTCACTCCAGAATGCATTTGGAATCCTGAAAGGCATTGACCTTCAGACATTCGCACATGCTTTCGTACATGACTTCAAGCATCTCATCCTCCAGAAGGTGATCAAATCAGCAGGCCTTTCACCAGCCACGCAACTTGAATGTGATATACCTGGCTGTCAAGCCAAGTCCAAGGAGAAAACACAGTGTTGTATTTGTGGGCGATGGGCCCATTGGCAACACTGTGCCAAACTGCATTCAAAACCCAAATGAGCGTTCATTTGCACTGTGTGCATTGCACAGTGTGGTGTCATTAGGCACCTTCGTCAGACATGTATTTGCATCCACTGCATTGTAGATATGTACGTCACCAAGTAGAGAGTTGCAGTAATCAACTGTACTGATCACTAAGGCATGGACAAGCCAAACCAGTAGGCATTGTGAATTATAGTACAGTGCATGTATTTATTTATCAATTTGAGGGAATAATAAAGAACTTCCTTCATCAAGAGTGACACAAGTCCACAAAGCTGCAAATCAAGAATCACAATGGTAGGAAATCAAAGAAACGTGACAATTTCTGCACACTGTAGAAGCTTTTCTGCACACCTGCCAAAATTTCAATAAATTACGGTGTTGGTCAAAAATATGCCTTCCTTTGATTTGGTCACATAGATAATACAGTAGTTTCTTCCTCCAGAATGGTCAAAGTTCTCAAATATCATGAGGTCAAAACAACCCATATACATGTACACGAAGCCTTCTGCATCACGCAGAAGGTTTCATGCACACCTATATTTAAAGACAAAATTCAAACAACTTAATAAATTATGCATGTTTAGACCACTCACCTGTAATATGTTAACACATAGCATTGTAATAATATTATAGCTCATTTACGACCAGGCCTCAATAGTGAAACTTTTTTCAAAAAAGAATCACATAGATGGAATATCGCGAGGCTAATGTTGCCTCTAGTGACGGTGACCTCTAATGATAAGGGCGTTATAAGAGGGGACCAACGTCATTATAAACTACACTAAATTGTGCATAAGAGATATCAACCAAGTAGCATGCATATTTGTTTTGTTTAAACTTGTAAAATATTTACCAAATTCCTACTCCCACCCAATATCTAGAAAATTCAATCAATTCGTGTTTGGTGTGCTTTACAATTATTAATTCGGCGGTCCATAAACTTTGAACGACTGGCCTCAGACACCAACTTTGTGATCAAGTTTTCGGGATTTCCTTGCCACTTTGGGGAAAACCTAAAGTAGTTTTCCACTGTTATGACTGATGAGATGGTGGTAGAGTCAGAGCTCTAGCACTGTTATGACTGATGAGATGGTGGTAGAGTCAGAGCTCTAGCACTGTTATGACTGATGAGATGGTGGTAGAGTCAGAGTTGTAGCATTGTTATGACTGATGAGATGGTGGTAGAGTCAGAGCTCAAGCACTGTTATGACTGATGAGATGGTGGTAGAGTCAGAGCTCTAGCACTGTTATGACTGATGAGATGGTGGTAGAGTCAGAGCTGTAGCACTGTTATGACTGATGAGATGGTGGTAGAGTCAGAGCTCTAGCACTGTTATGACTGATGAGATGGTGGTAGAGTCAGAGCTCTAGCACTGTTATGACTGATGAGATGGTGGTAGGGTCAGAGCTCTAGCACTGTTATGACTGATGAGATGGTGGTAGAGTCAGAGCTGTAGCACTGTTATGACTGATGAGATGGTGGTAGAGTCAGAGCTCTAGCACTGTTATGACTGATGAGATGGTGGTAGAGTCAGAGCTGTAGCACTGTTATGACTGATGAGATGGTGGTAGAGTCAGAGCTCTAGCACTGTTATGACTGATGAGATGGTGGTAGAGTCAGAGCTCTAGCACTGTTATGACTGATGAGATGGTGGTAGAGTCAGAGCTGTAGCACTGTTATGACTGATGAGATGGTGGTAGAGTCAGAGCTCTAGCACTGTTATGACTGATGAGATGGTGGTAGAGTCAGAGCTCTAGCACTGTTATGACTGATGAGATGGTGGTAGAGTCAGAGCTCTAGCACTGTTATGACTGATGAGATGGTGGTAGAGTCAGAGCTGTAGCACTGTTATGACTGATGAGATGGTGGTAGAGTCACAGCTCTAGCACTGTTATGACTGATGAGATGGTGGTAGAGTCAGAGCTGTAGCACTGTTATGACTGATGAGATGGTGGTAGAGTCAGAGCTCTAGCACTGTTATGACTGATGAGATGGTGGTAGAGTCAGAGCTCTAGCACTGTTATGACTGATGAGATGGTGGTAGAGTCAGAGCTCTAGCACTGTTATGACTGATGAGATGGTGGTAGAGTCAGAGCTCTAGCACTGTTATGACTGATGAGATGGTGGTAGAGTCAGAGCTCTAGCACTGTTATGACTGATGAGATGGTGGTAGAGTCAGAGCTCTAGCACTGTTATGACTGATGAAATGGTGGTAGAGTCAGAGCTCTAGCATTGTTATGACTGATGAGATGGTGGTAGAGTCAGAGCTCTAGCATTGTTATGACTGATGATATGGTGGTAGAGTCAGAGCTCTAGCACTGTTATGACTGATGAGATGGTGGTAGAGTCAGAGCTCTAGCACTGTTATGACTGATGAGATGGTGGTAGAGTCAGAGCTCTAGCACTGTTATGACTGATGAGATGGTGGTAGAGTCAGAGCTCTAGCACTGTTATGACTGATGAGATGGTGGTAGAGTCAGAGCTCTAGCACTGTTATGACTGATGAGATGGTGGTAGAGTCAGAGCTCTAGCACTGTTATGACTGATGAGATGGTGGTAGAGTCAGAGCTCTAGCACTGTGTATGCCTTCGCACTTTGCACACATTTAATTCATTACTTTTTTACAACGCTTTTGGGGTATTTGTCTGCACACCATTCGTCTTCATTGTCATAGCTGACCGGCGGAAATTCAGACAAAAACTTCTCTGACAAAAAAAATCCATTTGCTTCTAGAAATGGGTGCTACGAAGATAACGTAGAATGAGGGTGAGGGCGGGGGGATCATAATATAGTTCACTTACAGCTGTGAGAAAGACATTCATTGCTGAATATTATTGCTTTAGAATTATACTGTTGTATGAGTCAAAGAGTATTGAAATTTGCTTCTTCAGAGATGGTGTGCTCTCCACATGGAGCCCAGTTTCTATGTGGGAATAAGAATGAATAACGGTGTTGAGGTCCTCAACAGGAACAAGTACAGGACAGGTAGTATACACACACACACACACACACATATATATATATATATATATATATATATATACAAACATACATACTCACGGTCGATTATAATAAGATTAATATTACTAGCAAAACTGTTAACTTGGTAGTTCGTAGGTGACTGTTACGATAGCCATATTTAAACAGTTATCACAGGAATACTTGGTACTTGGTGCTGTCACTCAATATCTCTCGACATTGCGATGTAATGCTGACAGTTATAGTAACGCTTAACGACGCCTTGCCCTTGTTTTACTTAAGTTGGGACAATCGAAGAAAAGACGCATGACATTGTCAACAATTCAACGTAACGGTTCGCATCGTGTTGTGAATTACAAAATAAAAATGAGACGACCCGACCGTAGTGTCGTAGATGACCCGACCGTGGTGTCGTAGATGACATGACCGTGGTGTCGTAGATGACCCGACCGTGGTGTCGTAGATGACCCGACCGTGGTGTCGTAGAT
>OY759261.1:26734717-26812217 GCA_963662155.1 Lamellibrachia columna | reverse complement strand
ACACACACACACACACACACACACACACACACACACACACACACACACACACACACAAACATACACTCCCCACAAACATTGACTTTAATGGATGCTTTTCCCGTCTTTATTATATTTAAGGAACATCAAGTCCACAACGGAAAAAACAATAAGGACCAAGACATATAAAGAGAACCAGCTTATTATAATATATATATATATATATATATATATATAAGGCTGCTAAACCCAAGTCATCAAGCTTGGACCCACTACCTACATCGCTGCTAAAGAGCACTTTTAATGCGCATATTCCAACACTGACTCATCTGATCAACGTCTCTTGAGTCGTCCACTGTTCCTCGTGAGCCCAAGAAGGCTGTCATAACACCGCTGTTAGCCTACCTTGGATAAAAACGCACTGAAAAACTACCGCCAGGTTTCAAGTTTACCATTTGTGTCTAAAATCTTGGTAGGTAGCAGCCAAACGTCTCATTCAACTTCCAACTGACAACGACCTCCACGAGGAGCTACAATCGGCCTACAAACCCCTACATAGTACTGAGACTGCTTTAATGAGAGTGCAGCATGACATCACCAGTTCTCTGGCTGGCTCCAGCGGCGTCCTTCTGGTTCTCCTCGATGTTATCTGCTGCTTTTGATACGATTGAGGGATTTATCCTATCAAAGACTATGAATGACCACCTGGGAATACCTGGCTCGGCCCTTACATGGTTCTGTTCATGCATGTCAGATAATACCCAGCGCGTGCAGATTGGGTCAGACACATCCGACGAACGTCCTCTGAGGTACGGTGTTCCACAAGGCCCGGGGCTAGGTCCACTGCTGTTCACTGTGTACACGGCACCAATGCAGGACGTACTAAAGAGGCAAGCTGTGGAATATCATAAGTTTGCAGAAAAGATAAGATAAGATAATTCTTTATTGTCTCAACAATGAAATTGAGAAATTTGTCTCGGGTAAGAACATACACGACTGCAATATATACATAAAACCATTTTATAAAAGCGGCAGATAAGTAGACAGTGAAACAGATTAATAATAATAGTAATAATAATAAATGCACAATAAAATAAATGAATATACATTATATACATTGCATACACATTACTTGTAATGCTAGGAACGACAAGTGACACTGTTTGCAGCAGGCATCATGAGTTATGCTGTTTAATAGACAGTGGCACAAATGAGTATTTGTATCTATTAAGCTTGCACGGAGGAGTTCTATAGCGTCTGCCAGATGGCAGGAGCTGAAATTCATTGTGTAAAACATGTTTGGTATCATAAATAATCTTGACTGACTGTCTTCTTAATGTATATTAAAAAATATCCTGAAGGGAGATCATGGGAGATGTGGAACCTGTTATTTTCATGGCAGTTCTCATCAAGCGAGAAAGCTGTGATTTCAGCTGAACAGACAGATTGCCAAACCAAGCAGTAATCCCATACCGCAGTACGCTTTCAATAATGGAGCAGTAAAAAAGAACAAGTATTTTCTCTACCTACAAATATACACATCCTACTATCATCATGTACCTGATGACATGGAATGCGCTACTCAGAGACTTTGTGACTGCATCAATGAGATCAAATGCTGGATGGTTCAGCATAAACTCAAGTTAAATGATGAACAGACTGAGTTTACGCTAGCACTCAGGCCTCATCACCTGAGGAAATTTGGACTACCGAAGAACCTTGTGGTTTGAGGTGATACCATCAAGCCTGTTGTTTCTGTTAGAAACCTGGGAGCTCATTTTGATGCCCACATGAGCATGCGGTATCATGTTGATGCCCACATGAGCATGCGGTATCATGTTGATGCCCACATGAGCATGCGGTATCATGTTGATGCCCACATGAGCATGCGGTATCATGTTGATGCCCACATGAGCATGCGGTATCATGTTGATGCCCACATGAGCATGCGGTATCATGTTGATGTCCACATGAGCATGCGGTATCATGTTGATGCCCACATGAGCATGCGGTATCATGTTGATGCCCACATGAGCATGCGGTATCATGTTGATGCCCACATGAGCATGCGGTATCATGTTGATGCCCACATGAGCATGCGGTATCATGTTGATGCCCACATGAGCATGCGGTATCATGTTCATACTGTTTTCAACAACTGTAACTTCCATCTGCGACGTATCAAATCCATGAGGCCCTACAACGTGTCTGTCACTCATTGGTCATTGCTCTGGTTGTCTCAAGTCTGGATTACTGCAATGCCCTCTTGCTGGAAATACCCGAATATCACTTGACACCCCTGCAGAAGATACACAATAGGGCAGCCCACCTGGTTGTTCTTACACCTATTAGAGCACATATCACACCAGTTCTGATGGATCTGCATATATATATATATATATATATATATATATATATATATATATATATATATATATATATATATATATATATAATTATATAATAATTTAGCGTCCAAGTCCATCGGCAGACGTGGTTTTCGAACAACCAGCCCCGCACATTGGAATGCACTACCACTCTCCCTCCGTGACGCACCTTCATTGACATTATTTAAGCGCAAACTAAAGACTCGCCTCTTCCAGTCTGCATATGGCAATGTGTGAAAAAATATTGTTTTTTATGGATTATAAAGATTGTCGTGGAGGACTTTATATGCTTTTCTGTGGTGACGTTTTAATTAATTTATATTTTAATGGACTATAACGATTGTTTTAATTAATTCATTTATTGTTTTAATTAATTCAGTTATACTTTTATGGACTATAACGATTGTTTTAATAAATTAATCTATTGCTTTAATTAAATTATTTATATTTTGTATGGACTATAACGATTGTCGTGGATGACTTTATATATTTTTGTGTGATGACGTTTTAATTAATTAATTAATATATATATATATATATATATATATATATATATATATATATATATATATATATATATATATATATATATATATATATATTATATATATATATATATATATATATATATATATATATATATATATATATATGTGGCGCTTCAAAGAACTGTTGTTGTTATTATTATTATTATTATATATGTATGAAGCAATATGTATGCCTCATTTCCAATATAGTATACAAGCACGGAGGTTTTATCGTAAGAAAGACGTGGATCGGCTAGAAGGAATACACAGAAGAACAACCAAGCTGATCCGACAACTAATAGGACACAGGCTATAAACATATATATAACAAAGCCTGAAAAAATACGATATAAACTAAGATCAGGAGATTAAGAATATAACAAATTGAAGAATAGCGGAGATTGAAAATAAGACAATACTCATTCTTACTTAAAATAAATTACCTACCGACTATTTAAATACTAGCAGTATTTAATCAAGATTTCAAAAGAAACAGATAAAAATAAATGATAAGAGATTCCGCCAATGACGTTAGAGCGGTCCGCAGTAAATAGGGCAGTAAATCAGTGGACAGTTTTAGCCATACGTTCCATGCTCCCAACGCATCCGAATACTTAACGTATGGCCTATAAGTTTTACTTATTTCATACGTAGCCGAAGTGTAGTTTCGTCTTTAAGTTTGGAGCAGCTTCCAACACCGTACTGCTGCATCAGCGTTCCACGTTATGTCTGAGTATTTCTGAAGGCGCAACTTTTAAATATGCATTACTATTCTGTATTATGTGATCCTGTGTGTACAATAAAATGTTAGAGACTTGTTATACGAACCTATCGTCCTCTTTACCGTCTTAGCATAGCTCTTGGTTGCGGAAGTGTGCTTGGAGCCAGTGGGGGGGGGGGGGCGTTCTTAAACGTCAGATTAAATCAAATCTACTAATGGTTTCACTCTCATGGTAAAATAACACAATTATTGGGTACATAAAACGTTTAAGTGAGTTGAACAACTAATAAGTAACGTATACACTTCTATACGTGTTTACGTAATCGTATCTCGGTGCTAAACTTCAAACAACACAAACGAATCGAGGAAATTGGCTGGCTGAAACTTCACATTTCAAAATATGGCGCTCGGTAATGCAAAGGCTGTGCGGCACAGGGCGCTTGATTAGTGCCTCCAATTAAAGCCACAAGCAAAGGATTGCGTTGTATTGATATTTAATCATTTATGGTGTAGTGGTCGTGCTTAAAAATAAGAATTACATATTTTGACATGTGAACATTACAAATTGCATCATTAGTGTGGAAAACATATCATTCGCAAAGTGCTACACCCTGAACTTGAAGCTTTGTTGTTGTCGTTGGTGTTTTGGTTTGCTTGTTAAACCTAATGTTTCATTCATCAGGCGCCATCATTAAACGCAGTTTATCGTGCATTTTTCATGAGTTGCAGAGGAGCTTGTCGCACGCCAACTTAATTGGCAACCACAGCGTATGAGCAGATTTTATGCCAATCAACCTTGTGAAATACGACAAGCCAATTTACGTGTTGAACAGGAATTTTGTCGGGGCATTGTATTATGTCGGGGCATTGTATTATGTATGCGATTGTCGGGGCATTGTATTATGTATGCGATTGCAACTGTACATTAAGAATCCCAGTATGTTCATAATCCTGAATTTTCGCTAGTATGCATAAACTGTGTGTATGTGTGTGTGTGTGTGCGTACGGGCGTGCGTGCGTGTGTGTGTATGCGTATGTGTGTGTGTGTGTGTGTGTGTGTGTGTGTGTGTGTGTGTGTGTGTGTGTGTGTGTGTGTGTGTGTGTGTGTGTGTGTGTGTGTGTGTGTGTGTGTGTGTGTGTGTGTGTGTGTGTGTGTGTGTGTGTGAAGGATTACATTATGCACACGTACATGCACGCACGCATGCATGCACGTACGCATGCATGCACGTACGCATGCACGCACGCACGCACGCACGCACACACGCACTGTTGTATACTGGTTTTGCTTTAGAATATACCCAACTAATACATTGAATTGATATTTGCCTTTCGCATGGTGTTATATAAATGCATTATTTGATTTGGACGTATTTAACACCATGCATATATGTATTCGTTATCTGGTTGAAATCAAACATGAACACGCACAAGCGCACGCTCACACGCACGCGAACGGGAAAATCAGGTTTAACATAAACAATGTTAATTGATTCGAGCATGACAAACAGTTACGAAGAAACATATTGTAACGTATAAACCTGCACAACGCACGATGAAAACCAATTATAGATCTTTAATTACCTTAATAACATCGCTTCCATAATATTAATACTGTGTTAGCGTGAAACGTTTGCCATTATCAACGGTGCAGCAATCCCGTTTGCGAAAATTTATATATCTGGATGCGTACTCCATTGATGAAGAGCAAAGCATACACCACGACACGTTTGAATCGATTTCCTGGGAATGCTACCCAACATATTGGAGCAATAGCCATGATTCAATGGCGGAAGGCCAGCAACAACTAGGTGTAATTAATCCCATGGGAAGTCGATTAATTGACAATGAAGTCTAGGTTACAACTAGTCTTAATTAATCCACTGGGACATCAATTAATTGACCATGACGACTATTTCACAAGCATATATTGCATACTTCAGTAGCGCGGTTATATACAAAATGTGAAAGAGCGTCATAGGTGATGCAGGAAGTTTCGTCAGAATAATATTTTGTATGCAGGTTGTCAATCATAAAAGATTGTACTGGTTAATCGCTACACCCTGCATCTTTCTTGCTATATCTTTATGTACTTTGCATAAAAATGCAGCATCAATTACATTTTCAGACATGTTTTTTATATATATATTATATATATATATATATATATATATATATATATATATATATATATATATATATATATATATATATATATATATTTATATATATATATATATATATATATATATATATATATATATATATATATATATATATATATATATATATATATACAGCTGTACACACTATTAGCATCGTGACATCATGAAATACATGTCACTGACAGTGTTCTGTTGGACGAAGATCCCAGTGTGTCCATAGGTGACCGCTATGAAGACAGTGCTCAGCTGATGTGAATGCTTTAGTCCACCAGACTATTCAACATGGCATGATGAGCACCTGCTTCAGTCTCCGGAGAATCCAGCGACAAATAAAATATGAAAATCTGATACCCACACTGAGTCCGGCGTCATAATTCTCTTAACTTTAAACTATCACCATAAAGGGCCAGCACATGATTTAACACAAAATAATACAAGTGAAATCGTCATCCCACCTATAGGGAACAAACACACACACACACACACACACACACACACACACACACACACACACACACACACACACACACACACACACACACACACACACACACACACACACACACACACACACACACACACACACACACACACACACACACACACACACACACACACACACACACACACACACACACACACACACACACACACACACACACACACACACACACACACACACACAAACACACACACACATATAGGTATATTTATATATATATATATATATATATATATATATATATATATATATATATATATATATGTATATGTATATATATATATATATATATATATATATGTATAATATATATATTTATATTTATATATATATATATATATATATATATATATATATATACATATATATATATATATATATATATATATATATATATAGATGGATATATATATATATATATATATATATATATATATATATATATATAAATATATACATACATACATAATACTCAAACTTAATAATTATTTATGTATATATATACATATATATATATATATATATAAATAATGATTATGTGTGTGTATTATGTATGTATATATATATATATATATATATATATATATGTATATATATATATATATATATATATATATATATATATATATATATATACAGCTGTACAGACATTATGACATATGTCACTGACTGTCTTCTGTTGGACGAAAATCCCAGTGTGTCCACAGAAGGTGACCGCTATGAAGACAGTGCTCAGCTGATGTGAATGCTTTAGTCCACCCAGACTATTCATCTTGCCATGATGAGCACCTGCTTCAGATTCCGGAGAATCCAATGACAAAGAAAATACGTAGACATGTGCGACCTAATAATCTTACATTGTTTACTGATCCCACACCGACACTGTTGTTATTGCTTGAGTCCGACCTCTTGACTCCTTGGTATCGGTATCTTAACTTTAGACTATTATCGTAAGGACCAGCACTTGTATCAATTAACACAAAATTATACAAATGAAATCTACGTGGAGTATACACCAATTTTCATTATTTAATTGATATGCAACTTGCTAGTAGTTTCGCATAATGCAATTAAAATACCTAAATTCTCTTAACTTTCATATCAATGTACATGAATTTATTAATATTTTCAACATCTCGGTTCTTCCTTCTCTTAGTATTTTCGAGAATACAGGTATTTACCGTTTGAAATTGAATAAACCAGTTTTACGACGATTGAAAGCGCAATTATTAACATACCAATATATCATCCAATGAAAATCGGTGTAACATCTAGAATATTAAAAAAAATTTGCTCTGCACTGTAAGCTTTATATATATGCAACATGGTGTATCTGCATGGAGAAATTACTTTTACAGTTAAGGGATTATACGTGTAACTAGTACAGCTGTGCTAAGTCGAATAAACACGTTACTGTGAAATCTTATTTAGACATGTTACAAATTTAGGCAGACATGAATAGTGACTCAATTTGCCTTTAGGCTGATTCCTGAATATTGAGTTTCGTGACAACATTCGAATCGCTAATGTTACTACTATTGCTGCTGCTGCTACTGCTGCTGCTGCTGCTGATGATGATGATGTTGTAAACACGAAAACATATAGCTGATAAATATGTCTACAATAAGTGGACTTCGACGATATTAATTAACTTATTTAACGCCACACGACCCAATACGACACGTATTAACTGTTAATCTACCGCTGAGAGATCGGATAATTATTCCGAAGTGTAAATATGATCACGAATTCCTCACAGGACTTCCGCAGCACTAGTAGATGCACGCGGTAAATCTCAGTTTTTCTCCCAATCAATATTTGTGGTCGTGCCTTTACGGCGTACATCACTGTTATTGCGTTGTGTTGACGTCATTAAATATCGACAGGTGGATCAATACCATGATAGCAAATGTCGGCTCCGCGTTCTAAAACATGTTGTTTGTAGGCTACTAATCTTGAATATTCGCTGTATAAATAGACAAACGGACAAGTCAAACCTACCAAACAAGCAACCATCAAACGAGAAAATGTACAAGCAAACGAACAAAATAAGCAACCGACCGAGCAAACGATTCAATCAATTAACGAGCCCGTTACACGGAGCGATGTTGATATAAAAGATAAGTAAACGTGTGGTTCTCATAGATAGTTCAAAGAGCGCAATTGTGATATATTCTTTTCATTGACGATTTTTGACACGCATAGACAAATAATAAAAAAAAAAGCCAACATTACTAAACTCAGATATATGATTTTCATATAACATGACAGGTTTGGGCATAATTATTACTTATGTTACACTAACCCGTGGAGTCTATATGTTTAAGAGCTGGTGGAGCCAGCCTTAAGGATGTCAAATTAAACACTGCAATAAACACCTGCAATGGTATTACCGTGTACCAAACCGGGAAGGCAGCTCAACTGGCAAGTGAAATGAGGAAATACAACATACAGGTGTTGGGTCTCAGTGAGACCAGGTGAAATGAGAACATACAACATACAGGTGTTGGGTCTCAGTGAGACCAGGTGAAATGAGGACATACAACATACAGGTGTTGGGTCTCAGTGAGACCAGGTGAAATGAGAACATACAACATACAGGTGTTGGGTCTCAGTGAGACCAGGTGAAATGAGAACATACAACATACAGGTGTTGGGTCTCAGTGAGACCAGGTGAAATGAGGACATACAACATACAGGTGTTGGGTCTCAGTGAGACCACGTGAAATGAGGACATACAACATACAGGTGTTGGGTCTCAGTGAGACCAGGTGAAATGAGGACATACAACATACAGGTGTTGGGTCTCAGTGAGACCAGGTGAAATGAGGACATACAACATACAGGTGTTGGGTCTCAGTGAGACCAGGTGCAGCGGCACCGGGCAAATTTAACAATTATGGGAGTACACGTTATCTACTCAAGACATGTGCACAAATGGAGTGGCAATAATGACCAAACAAAATGCCGTGAAAGCCTTGACAGAGTGGAAACCTGTGACATCATCAATTATTGCAGCAATATTCAAGTGAAATGGAAGGAACGTCAATGTGACCCAGTTTTGCTCTCCAACATAGAAAGATAAAGTAAGCAATTCTACGGTATCCACATATTTCTCTGCGTTAACTTACTTAGTTGTTGTATGTAGAATCTTCCCATGCAAAACACATGGAAATGGAGAAGACATGTTCTAGATGCAGGATAAAGGGACGTTGCTATTCAAGATGAAAGACAAAGAAGGAAGAGCTATAAACAAAGAAGGAAGAGCTACAAACAAAGAAGGAAGAGCTATAAACAAAGAAGGAAGAGCTATAAAAAAAGAAGGAAGAGATATAAATAAAGAAGGAAGAGCTATAAACAAAGAAGGAAGAGCTATAAAAAAAGAAGGAAGAGCTATAAATAAAGAAGGAAGAGCTATAAAAAAAGAAGGAAGAGCTATAAATAAAGAAGGAAGAGCTATAAACAAAGAAGGAAGAGCTATAAACAAAGAAGGAAGAGCTATAAACAAAGAAGGAAGAGCTATAAATAAAGAAGGAAGAGCTATAAACAAAGAAGGAAGAGCTATAAACAAAGAAGCAGAGCATGAAGCAACATGGAAAGAACATTTAAAAACAAAGTGTCAACAGAGAACCATCAGTAGATAGACCAACAATGACTATAACAGAATTGGTGCAAAATGTCAACACAAACCCAAGAGAAAGCGTTTGATGGCGTAGACAGAGAAGTTATTTGGATGCCCATGAATCATTACAGAATACCAGCAAAATATGTCGGCTTAATTATGTACATGTACGAACACTTCTTCTGCCAAATTATACACAATGAAAAACAGCCTAGGACATTTCAAGTAAAGACAGACGTAAGACAAATGTGCATCTTGTCACCATTAATCTTCACTAGGATGATAGAGAGGATATAGAAGGCAACGTGGAGACAAAGACAGAATAGCGTCCAGTAGACATTCATTAGGCAGTGAATTAGTACACCCTTCTCAACACGACAGCAGACAAATCACAAGGGAATTTTTTCACCAAATCGTTTTAATGTTTTCTGGCTGATGCATGTCTACACAGAACATAATAACTGTTAGAAATATTGGAAATAAGACTACGTAATTAAATGTTGCTACCAGTCGGATCATTGTTCAGTTAGCGGATCAGAAGCAGAATATTATTTATCAAAACTTCCCCTTGTTGGACTGTCATAGCAACGTCAACTGTGTAACATGTTAAATAATTGTTTTACTATCATATTATAGGCCTACTAGTCACCAAAATAAACCTCCACCATATCCTGGTAAGATCGGACTGATTCGCCATATTCAAACTCACAACAAATTAAACTGTCCATGGAAAGATCACCCTCGCTTAAGTTAACGTTTTATTAATACCCGTGTCACGTCGACTTCCCGCCAATTTTAACTCGCAACAAATGATGTCATTGGACAGTGATGTTCATTAATCGCGATCATATAGATTCAGTTAGTAAAATAGTTCAAGTGTATTCAAAATATCTACGTCCTACGCAAACAGCATCACTGTATGTTTAAAAGATATCGCATCATTCCGTTGTAATGCGGATTTTCTAAAAAGTATGTTCAAAGTAGATTACCTCTGCCATTTGCCGGTCCCATCCCCGGATAAAAAAACAGGAGGATTGGTGAGAGGGTTAAAAATCCTTTCCCGTAGAAGAAGATTATTACATAAACATCAGCAAAAGAAACTCAACTGAACGTGGGAGAGGAAGGGCCTCCCATGGGGGAGCGACGAAATATACAAATCAGAACCTCTTTGAGCGCGACCAACAAAAACAGCGCAGTGTTGGCCGACGTCCAAAGAATTGCCGTCTGACGCGGCTCCGTTGCACAAACACCGCTTGTTGTCGTCTGCCGGGGGCGTGGATCCCAGTAACCGCCAATATTGGCCTGATCAGCTCCGTGAAGATAATCAGTGACGAGTGCGGGAACAGCTCTTCGGGGCTTTCACCTTATTATTAATAAGACTCATGCTCCGTGCGGCGTGTGTTTGCAAATTAAATTAATCGCCAGTCCTTAAGCGTATACTGCCCATTACTTGCACGTTTTGTCATTGAGATGCTCAGCGAAGTGCTACTCGGCCGGACGGCGCAATACTAATAGACCGTCTTCGATTTTCTCTTAGCGCCACCCGCCTTAGCAGCGCCACCACCACCGCCGTAGCGCACTGGCAAACAGCCCACATTGGCTGCAGAGCAATTATCGGATAGTCCGCGCTAGACCATAAGAGAGAGGAATCCGCAAAGACGGTTGGTGAGAGCGAGGTTGACAGCGAGAAAAGAAACCACAAAGACAGAGGAAGAGAGAGAAATAGAGATCGACATAATGAATGTGTACGTTGCTTTGGCACACTTGATGTTTCCGTGCTGTCTGTTTGCATGGACTGACCTGAAGTTGAGTGCTCCACATCCTCCAGGTGGGTCAACTTGCAGATTACGTTGTACTTCACGTTGTACTTCACGTTGTACTTCACGTTGTACTTCACGTTGTACTTCACGTTGTACTTCACGTTGTACTTCACGTTGTACTTCACGTTGTACTTCACGCAGTTATTGCGTAAATAATAAAGTGTGGTCTTATACGGCGCCAGTATCCACTTAGACAACGTGTTCACGGTGCTTGCTCCATTCTCACAGCATGTTGTTTAGCAGCCACTAATGTAGGCTCGTATGGGTTGTTTAGCAGCCACTAATGTAGGCTCGTATGGGTTGTTTAGCAGCCACTAATGTAGGCTCGTATGGGTTGTTTAGCAGCATATAATGTAGGCTCGTATGGGTTGTTTAGCAGCATCTAATGTAGGTTCGTGTGGGTTGTTTAGCAGCATCTAATGTAGGCTCGTATGGGTTGTTTGGTAGCAGCTAATGTAGGCTCGTATGGGTTGTTTGGTAGCAGCTAATGTAGGCTCGTATGGGTTATTTAGCAGCAACTAATGTAGGCTTGTATGGGTTGTTTAGCAGCATCTAATGTAGGCTCGTATGGGTTTTTTAGCAGCATCTAATGTAGGCTCGTATGGGTTGTTTAGCAGCATCTAATGTAGGCTCGTATGGGTTGTTTAGCAGCATCTAATGTAGGCTCGTATGGGTTGTTTAGCAGCATCTAATGTAGGCTCGTATGGGTTGTTTAGCAGCATCTAATGTAGGCTCGTGTGGGTTGTTTGGCAGCAGCTAATGTAGGCTCGTATGGGTTGTTTTGTAGCAGTTAATGTAGGCTCGTGTGGGTTGTTTAGCAGTAGCTACTGTAGGGTCGTATGGGTTGTTTAGCAGCATCTAATGTAGGCTCGTATGGGTTGTTTAGCAGCATCTAATGTAGGCTCGTATGGGTTGTTTGGCAGCAGCTAATGTAGGCTCGTATGGGTTGTTTGGTAGCAGCTAATGTAGGTTCGTGTGGGTTGTTTGGTAGCAGCTAATGTAGGCTCGTATGGGTTGTTTGGTAGCAGCTAATGTAGGTTCGTGTGGGTTGTTTGGTAGCAGCTAATGTAGGTTCGTGTGGGTTGTTTGGTAGCAGCTAATGTAGGTTCGTGTGGGTTGTTTGGTAGCAGCTACTGTAGGCTCGTGTGGGTTTTTGTAGATCGAGATCGTTGGCTTTTTTCTACATTTCCATGTGTGGGATATTTTACCTTCCCAGGCACAGACACTAGATAGATGGAACCTACAGTTTTTAACATCTCTTCCAAAAAAGAAACTGCCCAAGTTTTAATGCGGCAGTGTTTTCGTACCCTGGTCCTCTTGATCGACAGTCCAGCGCCCGGACCGTCGTGCCACTGTTTCCCACCATAAGACGCTCGGACCGTCGTGCCACTGTGTCCCACCATAAGACCCTCGGACCGTCGTGCCACGGTGTCCCACCATAAGACGCTCGGACCGTCGTGCCACTGTGTCCCACCATAAGACCCTCGGACCGTCGTGCCACTGTGTCCCACCATAAGACGCTCGGACCGTCGTGCCACTGTGTCCCACCATAAGACCCTCGGACCGTCGTGCCAGTGTGTCCCACCTAAGACGCATAGCAGTAGAGGGTGCTTATCTAGTGAGCAGAAATGTAACCACAACTTAGGTTGTAGAAATGTAAACACAACTTAGGTTGTAGAAATACTTAGACAATGTTAAACTGGGCAATGCAATATGGGTACCAAGATAATTGTTGGTGAAAACAAAAAATACATCTACATTAAAAAAGATTTTACATAAAAGCATTAATTCTAGTAAAACCGATGCAATGTGTACCTAAACGCCAAAATAACATATGGAATCTGCAGTTCGCCATTTCGCTTAGAACTACTCAGAGGTGTGAAGTCGGTGACAATTGTGTGGTCGGGTGGCAGAGCTACATCTATTCCCGGCAAAGTCGTTTGGTTGTACAGCATACCATTGATCTTGTTCTGTCTTCACAATGGTTCTAATATTAAGAAGGTACGTGAACAAATGCCAGCAGTACAGCAACAGCAGCAATTTTAACAGCAACAGCATCGATAAATTAATTAGCAGCAGCAACAACAGCAGCAAGAGCAGTAGCATCAGTACTTTCTAGTTAGCGCCTATTGATGCAACATATCCAGTGATCACGACACAAAGTTGGTGTTCTCAAGTACATGCTTAAAATATCTCAATTACTCTATAATAGTTGTGTTAGTTACTGTCGCATCCGCGCTGTTCGCAGAAAGTATTCTTGTACAACCAGAGGTACTGAGGCTGTAATCGCAGCGTTAACGTGCAGTATACCAGCACTTCTACATTGAATACATTAGCTTAGATATTACGGCGTCACGCAACGAGCGATGATTGATCAAAAAGCATTATAAACATTTAAATACCACGTAATGATACTGCATCTAGTAACACTGCTGCAGCGGATTTAACAGTAAAAGATAAAGGTACGTTCTTATATAGCGCGGTATCCAATCCTTGGGACTGTTCAAAGCACTTTACACTTCACCCCTTGGCAGACCTGATCATTCAAACGCCATTTCAACTTCTATGGGAAGCATTCAGCCACGCTGTAATTACTGCTCGAAGATTACTCGTTCTGATATCCATCTCTGTATATAGCCAGGTAATACAGCTGAGTGAACTGTGGAACTGAACGAAATTGCTAAAGCTTTGAAACGGCGGCAAGAAGATTCGAACCAGGGTTCTCTCGATTGAGAGCCCCACGTTCTAACCACTACGCTACCGCGCCCCACGATACTCCACAGTACTCCATATCTTGCGAGAATAATATTCGAAAGTTAAACAACTAATCGTTTCTTTCATCACCATTGTGTAAGATTCAAGGACGAAACTAACAGTGGCATACATTTATAAGGACTGTAATTGTTTCATTGTGTGCGAGTATACAGGTATCGTCATAATATCATCAATGAAGTCAGCCCTTGGTAAAGATAGTTGGTGAGCCTTAAATACCTCACGGGACGTTTCGCATTTCGCAACTGTAAACATTTTGAAGATTTTCTCTAGAGAAATCTTAAATTTAAACAATGTCCTTCCATTGCGGAATGTTACCTATTTCGAGTACCGTTGAATATTAAATGTTGCATTATTTCTTGTAACTAAATCGCCTAAATAAAACCCTTACTCATATAAATCATTCTAGGTGAGAACAAAAAATTGTTACATCATATTTTACTGCATATTAAGACGTCAGGCGAGTGGACCTCGTGTTTGAATCCTCCTGTTGCCGTTAGAAACTTGGGCAATTTCGTTCACTAGACGCCATTGTTTACTCAGCTGTACAAATGAGTACCTGACTAGATATTATGAGGCGCCGTAGCGACCAAAAGAGTGATGAAACGGCAAAACCTGGCGAGTCCTGCAAGAACCGTCGAGTTCTGTCTGCGAGAACCGTCGAGTTCTGTCTGCGAGAACCGTCGAGTCCTGCGCGAACCGTCGAGTCCTGCAAGAACCGTCGAGTTCTGTCTGCGAGAACCGTCGAGTCCTGCAAGAACCGTTGAGTTCTGTCTGCGAGAACCGTCGAGTCCTGCAAGAACCGTCGAGTTCTGTCTGCGAGAACCGTCGAGTTTTGTCTGCGAGAACCGTCGAGTTCTGTCTGCGAGAACCGTCGAGTCCTGCGCGAACCGTCGAGTCCTGCAAGAACCGTCGAGTTCTGTCTGCGAGAACCGTCGAGTCCTGCAAGAATCGTCGAGTTCTGTCTGCGAGAACCGTCGAGTCCTGCAAGAACCGTCGAGTTCTGTCTGCGAGAACCGTCGAGTTCTGTCTGCGAGAACCGTCGAGTTCTGTCTGCGAGAACCGTCGAGTCCTGCGCGAACCGTCGAGTCCTGCAAGAACCGTCGAGTTCTGTCTGCGAGAACCGTCGAGTCCTGCAAGAATCGTCGAGTTCTGTCTGCGAGAACCGTCGAGTCCTGCAAGAATCGTCGAGTTCTGTCTGCGAGAACCGTCGAGTCCTGCAAGAACCGTCGAGTTCTGTCTGCGAGAACCGTCGAGTCCTGCAAGAATCGTCGAGTTCTGTCTGCGAGAACCGTCGAGTCCTGCGAGAACCGTCGAGTTCTGCGAGAACCGTCGAGTCCTGCGAGAACCGTCGAGTTCTGCGAGAACCGTCGAGTCCTGCGAGAACTGTCGAGTTCTGCGAGAACCGTTGAGATACTCTGGTTACCACTGAATCGAGTTCTGCGAGAACCGTCGAGATACTCTGGTTACCACTGAACATAGCGTTGCCGTTGTAGGATGTGCAGCGAAGTAATGCCGCAAAAAGCATAATATAATATAATATAATATAATATAATATAATATAATATAATATAATATAATATAATATAATATAATATAATACCCAGAGGACAGTGAATGGAAAAAATCCCGTAAATGTGCTAAAAAATAAAATTTATAATTAAAACCACAATGCCACGAGACGGTCTGCAGAACACATAACGAATTCAGAGGAGCGTTTCGTCTGAGCTGTCGTGGCTTAGCGGTAGAGCGTTCGCTTTATGTTTGGAGGGTCATGAGTTCAATCCGCGTATTTCTGATTTAAGTTTTTTCTCGTTTAATGTTATTATTATTATTATTTTATCAATTATTATTATTTTATTTAGTCCAATATTCGCTTTCGTTTAATTTCGCTGACTGGCAAAGTGTGGTACTAAGTGTGGCTTAGTATCGACTAAACAACTGAACTGGTTATGACGTTAAACAACAAAAGGTATGTTCTTATATAGCAATGTATCCAGTCATTAGGACTGTTCAAAGTGCCTTACACTTCGCCAGACTTCACCCACTGCCTGGCAAACCTGTTCATTCCAATGCCATCTCGATTTCTCTGGGAAGCATTGCTGCATTGCTGCATTAATTGCAGCCATGCTGCAATTAATGCGCGAAGACTATTAATTCATTCACATATCTACCTTTGTCTGTAGCCAGGTACTCATTTATTCAGCTGAGTGAACTGTAGCAACATGGGGTGAACAAAATTGACAAATGAGCTTACCTGTCGGGCGTCCGGCATGTTCTGCTGACGCGGGGCCCCCGTCGCACTTGCTGGCGTGCCTGAATTTCTAACAATGCGACTAACCGCTTCCAATAATTCCCCTATTTGGTCATGGTTAGACACTATATGAAAAGGAATTCGTACTAAATGAAATAACTATTCTACTGAACGGAAAGGCAATGAAAACGCGGCAATGTCGGCAAGAAAAGTGTAAAAATGTTGACCGGCTGCCCATACTATTTGTTGTTTAACGTCATAACCAGTTCAGTTGTTTAGTCGATACTAACCCACACTTAGTACCACACATTGTCAGTCACCGAAATTAAACGAAAGCGAATATTGGACTAAATAAAATAATAATAATTGTTAAAATAATAATAATAACATTAAACGAGAAAAACCTAAATCACACATACCGCGGATTGAACACAGGAACCTCCAAACATAAAGCGAACGCTCCACCGCTAAGCCACGACAGCTCACAAGAAACGTTGCACTGAATTCGTTATGTGTTCTGCAGACCGTCTCGTGGCATTGTCGTTTTAATTATCAATTTTGTATTTTAGCACATTTACGGGATGTTTTCCATTCACTGTCCTCTGGGTAGTATATTATATTATATTATATTATATTATGCTTTTTGCGGCATTACTTCGCTGCACATCCTACAACGGCAACGCTATTTTCAGTGGTGACCAGAGTATCTCGACGGTTCTTGCAGAACTCGATTCAGTGGTAACCAGAGTATCTCAACGGTTCTCGCAGGAATCGACGGTTCTCGCAGACAGAACTCGACGGTTCGCGCAGGACTCGCCAGGTTTTGCCGTTTCATCACTCTTTTGGCCGCTACGGCGCCTCATAAGATAAAAGTAGTATAGTGAGAAGGGCTGAGCTCACTCGGCACCGTCATCAGCACTTCGGCAATGTCTTCGGCATCGTCTTAAGAGCACCGGTCAAGCGTCTTAAGAGCATCGGTCAAGCGTCATAAGAATATCAAAGTTAACTTAATTAGGTCAAAGGTCAAATTTCATTTTACCCTCCCTTCCCATTTTCACCGTAATTAATTTGACCTTTGACCTAATTAATTTGACCTTTGATGTTCCTTTGATGTTCTTAAGACGCTTGACTGGCGCTCTTAAGACGGTGCTGAGTGAGTTCAGCCCTTGTCCCTATACTACTGATATACCTGACTAGATATAGTTGACTTTTACAGAAGATGAGTTTGAAATGAACCAGTCTGCAAAGTGAGATGCAAAGAACAGTCCTAATGATCATATTACCACGCTATATACCTGCATACTCTATGGATTCTGTACTAGCTCATACATGTGTATAATCGTTCAAAACAGACTAAAAAACTTTTTTCCTTGGCGAGCTACAGGAAGGGAAAATATCAGTGGGCAGACTACATCTTCGTTACAAAACGTGCTCTGGAATATTTCGATATCCCACCTGAAATATAGACTACTGCTGCGACGGACGGATCACGCTAGTGGGCCACGGTTCACACGGCTCGTAATATCGACAAAGTAAAGTAAAGGTACGTTCTTATATAGCGCGGTATCCGGTCCATAGGACTGCTCAAAGCGCTTTACACTTCACCCCCTGGCAGACCTGTTCATTCCAAGGCCATCTCAACTTCTTTGGGAAGTATTCAGCCACGCTGCAATTGCTGCGCGAAGGCTATTCGTTCACATATCCACCACTGTCTGTATTGCCAGGTACTCATTTATACAGCTGAGTGAACTGTGGCAACGTGGGGTGATCAAACTTGCCAAAGGTTCGAAGCGACCGCAGTGGGATTTGAAACCGGGTTCTCTCGATTGAGAGTCCGGCCTTCTAACCGGTATGCTATCGCGACAACGATAAACACCATACAATAGCAAGATTACAGCGTCTATGGCGCCGCAACCGCACCAGTAGAAGAAATGTTTCTCCAGAGACAGAAGTCAGCCATATAGAGATCGATCCAAAACATAGATCACACGACAAGGATCGAAATCATGACACAACAACATTCCATTGTATAATATAAAGGAAGCAGGATCGTTAGGACTGCAAGAGCCACGGTGGCAGTTGGAATTGTTACAGACTAACACCTTCAAGTGGACACGGTCAAAACAAAGTGGACACTGTCGCATCGTCTTTGTGGCGGAACAAAGTGGACACTGTCGCATCGTCTTTGTGGCGGAACAAAACAAGAGGTTCTGCTACATGAGACAGTCGGATATCGATCGATGACGGAGTGACCGTTCCGTTACTTTAAGTGGCTTCTGACGGAGACATAAATGGCGCAGAAGCGAGCCGATAACTCGTTCGTCTGCTGCACGCATGCGACGTCCGAGAACCGCTCACCACGCACCTCGTCACATTACGCGGCAATTACACATGTTTATTGACATTCAAATTATGCTGTTTGAGTGGTTGCCGATGTCGTTTTAAACGGAGAATCGGGTATAAATAAATACGAGATGTTCTTTAGTGGCAATAAGCGCGAGCACAACGGAAGACTAACAGAAATAAAGACAAGACGCCTACAGTCATCAAGTGGACTGCGGCGTCCATAGGGGACACAAGTGATTCTCGATTTGAGGCTGTAGTTGACGAGATAATGCACTTCCGGCCCCCAAGTTGGGCACACACGTTAAATGTACCTATGTCATTATAAAATAAACTGTTTGTATTAGTATTATCACATTTTAATGCTAGTTGTTTTAATAAATAACATAAGTTGTTGTTTGTTCTCTCTGTTGTACTTTCAAATGTGTTTATGTGTGAAATGTGATAGTGGAGAGCGTGTCGTTGGGGACCGGAAGTGAGCATTTATGGGTAATTATGGGCAAACGAGACCAGCGTGCCCTATTGTGACGTTACACAGAAGGTGAAGACTACAATGTTATTTTTATTGAAATCAATGCTAAAAGTCAGTCAGACAATTTCACACAGCGTGCGCACAATTACGATTCAGTTTAACTAAAAACAATACACTTTGATTGTTGTTTTGTCACTTAGTCCATGGGCCAAGACCAGAAATTTCACTTATTGGTACCATCTGGGGGGGGGGCAAGATCTAGTTATGATTTTTGAAATAGTCTAATTTTATGGGACATATTTTAATACGATGACCATTGCTGAGTGGTAGCTTAGTGGTGGTTTCCAACTGTTTGATTAACCCATCTGAAAAACATTTTGGCAGCGCGGCCTGATTGTATGATTCATAAAGCACTTAGACTAAGGCATCACAAGGTCACAAAATAACATTTTATTGTTTAAGTTCCAAATAATACAATCTTGCAATGCATATGAAATATTACAGACCCTACTAAACAACCAAATTTCTCCATAACATAGCTCAGAACAATAACTTACATACAGCTCAGAATGATAGGCTTATTGTTCATCAGTTCAATCATCATCACCATCTTCATCATCAGAGTCACCTAGTTCAACTGCGAATTGTTCTTCTTTCTTCTGATTGCTGCACATCTGCAGCTTGCACATATTGGTGCATGCCAGTCCATTGATAAGGCACGTGCAGCTTGGCCGTTTGCAGGAACACAGGCACTTGCATGACAACAATTTCTGCATTGTGGAAGCTGGCTGGACTTGACCTCTCCTCGTTTGGCACAGAAGAGTTGGTAGCCCAGTTCATTCACTTCGTCAGTGCTGACAGTTGTCGCATATAGGTGGCAGGTAAACAGATGTATTTTGTCAAACAGTTGCTTAGAGACTTCCCAGGACTGACCAAGTTGGCTGAAGTCACCCAGTATGTGCTGTCCTTTTTCATAAGTTTCAGGGCATCCAGCTTCCCACGGCCTGTGAGGGCACTCACAGTGTCACAGCCTGTGAAGGCATGTAATCCAATTAGGGTGTCGCAGATGCTGCCTCCCAATTAACTTGCCAGTTTCCCAAAGTCGATGAACCGTGTGAGGTTTTTTTTCTCCACACTTCTGATAGATGGAGCAGGGGATGTCTCTGTTGAAACCAAGGAAGAGCACCATGACATCTGTGTCTTCGGCTGTCACTATGACTGCCTTTGTCCCGGCCTTTTCATAATGTAGGAGTACACGAGTATGCTTCTTCTTGTGTGGACCTCAGTTCTGTTACTTCCAACCAGTCATATTTTGTCTTCTTTTAGCATACCTCCTCGCAGGTTCCATACAGTGACTTGTCATGTGGCTTCTCCCTGTACTTTGGCAGTTTCCATTGTTCGAGTATGAATTTGATCAGACTGGACTTGTTGCAGGAGTTGCACAGGAACTTCCTCCACTGCTGGATATTGAGGCCTCCTGCAATGTTCCTGTACTGAACAGCTGTGCTTTTGATTGACGTCTCCCGGTAAACGTCGAATACCACGTCAATCCTGTGACTCTGTGAACCACCATGTAGGACTAGAGACATGAGAGATTCTGCCAACTGTGCAAACGTCTTGTTGTTGCCGTTCATCTTCAGCACCAAACTCATTCCATCAATGATGCAGGTTGATGGGTCAGGGATATCTTCTGCTGGAGAAACGTTTTTCTCCAACTCTGTAGCGAGTACAGCCTTGTTCGTCTTGCTCAAAGACACATCAGCATTTGCGAGTGCCTAGGATAGAGTACTTAGTTGGTGAGCCAGGACTTTCCTAACGTGCAGCTGTCTACTCTGAGCAAGAAGGATGGCCAAATAAATTTATCTCTGCCTTCAGGACCACCTCTTTGGCTGTTCTTCCACTGGCTTTCTTTGCGTTTACATTGGATAATGTCTTGAAGTTTTGTTTTGTCATCTTGTCGTGGAATTTCATTGTTAGTGGAACTTATTCTAAGAGTTTCTTCTTAAACACCTGGTATGCTTCTTCTTAAACACCTGGTATGCTTCTTAAACACCTGGTATGCTTCTTAAACACCTGGTATGCTTCTTCTCCTGTTTGATGAGCTCCCAAAAGATCCTTGGCAACATCTGTTGGGGCCACAGTTCCAGTGGATAGGCTGACAAGTTCAGTCTCTTTAGGACACATTGGATTCAGCCAGCTGTTCTCCATCAGGTCAACCAGGGACTCGACATCTGCCTCATCTTTCCGGATGCGGGACATTTGGAGATCTGGATGAGCCAGCTTGGAACTGCCTAGACCAATCACGTCTCTCAGCTCCCTCAAGTACATGGTACTATACTCTGCTGTTAGGTTGTACTTGCTCGCAGCTCCTGGCTTCGAATTGAACCTCTCTGTTCCACCCAGAGTTTGGGTGTCTTTGTTAACTGTTTCCTCAATCGTCTGGTGTACAGGGATTCGTCCAAAAGGGTTTCTTTCTGGAGCCGAGCTAAACTGAAAAGCCACCTTGCATAAATTCAGCATGGTGTTCGACGGGCAGTTGGGTCATCTGAGCATAGTAGTACGGGAGGTAGCGTGCGTAATTATGCCTGTCATATGCGAAGCACCAGTGGATTGCACGAATAAACGCCAAGTGTAGTATCAAATGTCCCTCTCTTGATGCTCGAAGCAAACCTAGCAAAATCTCGACCATGTCCAGATAAGACAGCCAGAAGGTTGACAGGCTCCCATTTCCAACTCGCAGGAATTCAAGGTAGACTTCTCGGGCACATAACATGTTTTGGAAGACCTGCTTCAACGACGCTTGTGACACATCTTTGCAGAGGTTATTGATGGTATTCAGTGTTTCATCCATGTGGACCATGTCGTCAGTGTGATTGGCTTACCACGATGAGAGGAAACCTTTCCATACCAACCTGATGAGAGCCTCATATACTAGCTTGTGGAGTCTGACTGCCCGGTTGTACTTGCGACCATCCATCACTTCAGAAATAGAGCCATCTGCAATCACACCTGACTCAATGCACAGATCCCGCAATCCAGCATCATGGAATCGCTTCCCAACAATTGCCAGCAGTGTGCATATAGTGTGGAATACTCCAAGTCTGATGATGATTGTCGTCTTAAACATGTCAGAATGTTTCCATGTGACTTCAGCAGCCTTTGCGTATAGTGCCTGGTCAAAGACACCCACGATCTTGGTCAACTCTAAAGAGTGATTGGTTGAGCACCTCGTTGACAGTAGCCATTTGGGTTGCAGGTTTAAAAAAAAAAATTTTTTGGATTTTCAAATTAAAAAAGTTGTTACCATACCTTTTTCCGTACATCCATTACCCACCCAAAACACCTTTCAAATTTGAAATCCGATGGTAAACGAGAATGGAATAAGCTTTTCCGTAGACCCCCAAAAGGAGGGAATTTTGCCCCCACCCCAAGTTGATCTGACAAAAAAGGTCAGATATAAAATGCTGTTAATTTGTCATGGCTGACATGATGCCGCAAACCGCATCTCCCTAAAGTTAACAATGAATGAAAAAGTGTTTTGCCTAGCACGTATTGGCGTGAGTGCGTGCGTGTAGTGATGCAATTAACCATTAATTAGCATAGTAATTGTTTCCTGTTGAACCTCAGTAACACACTGTGCAAATTAAGTTTGTCTGATGTTTCTTCCATCTCTCAGTCAGTTTATTTGGATTTGCGACAAATCTTTCAGACAGTTCTCAACGCACTCACGTACACAACATGAGTGCACTATAGGTCCCGCGATACCATGCGAACTCTGGCGTGAAATGAGCGTGAAATGAAGCGACGAGCAAATATGGCGATTTTACTTTGTAGTGCTGTGTGAAATTAAGATTAGAAGCCGGCGAAGCGACCAGATGCGAACCTGCCAATCCGTGGTCTTACTTTCTGGCACTGCTATCGATTGCAACTTGCTTGACCACTGCCTCGTTGTTGTATTCTCATTACGACCGCACACCGGAGCTCACTCATTGTCCCGCTGGGATGTTAATAGGTACATGTGCACAAACGTCGATACAACATCGATAACGCATCAGCGTCGTAATGCTCTGTCGCGATTTGGTATTTTATCAATGGAAGAAAAATCACTCATCTGAACAAGGTTTCGTGCAAGCCAGCATATGAAAGACGACGAAGGCGTCAGAAAGGAATCTTATGCAGCGACATGACTTCAGTTAACATCTTTGTGAACAAATTCCACGGTACACATTGGACGCCGTTGGAGAATTGCAATGTAAATAGTCCGCATTCACGGTTAATCCGCACAATAATCACCATCCGCACACAACAGTCAAACCCAAAATAATCCACCCTATAAATACGCACCACTGACGCAGAGAGACAAACTGAATACTGGACCGACGATCGCACACCTCTACAGAAGGAAGCGCCGTCACAGTCCAAGGTCTCACCCCGACTGTGCTGCCAGCTAATAGTAAATACGAAAGCAAAATATTAACGCTGCGAGCAGGGTATTTCTGCTGGTGATTCTGTGATGAAATTTCCAAGCAGGATATTTAATTATAAATTATTAACGAGGAGAAGCCTGCCGGCTTTCAAGGGTTAATATTTATAACGTTGTGAGACAATTTCAAAAACGAAATTAAGAACGTGTCGGATTCTAATCACGCTTTAGTTATTTTCACGTGTAATGCTGAATTATGTATTACAATATTGCTAGGTTCAACGTATTCGAACTAGGCTAGGCTCAACGCATTATTTAGAAAATGAACTTTGGCGCCATAACCAGTTTTGGGCGAGGCCGCATCGTGGCCGCGTCTGCTGCTTAGTTACGCACAGCTGATTGGAATTTAACCCTTACAGCAGCATTATGTTTATTTCATTTTCATGTAGTTGATTTAGGTGTTGTCAAAGACTATTTCGATACTTTGTGAATTAATTTACATCACTAATTATTTCACTGTTATATCAGGCTAGGACACTGACTATTTTCATAATATGAATACCTGACATTATAGCCAATTCTCTGTGTAATATACACACGTTTGTTATCCTGTCATTGAATTATATTTTGTATGCTAAATATTTAGTTGCATTATTTTGATTTGTCTTGCTATCTTATTATCATCTATACTATTTGGTCGGATTTTTAATTATTGTAATCAACTTTGTTAAATACTGTTATATTATAAACGCAGTTTGACATAACAACACAAACATAACCTCTACTATAAACAGCTTTGTGAGGTTATGGTAATTCTAAGAGAACATGATAAATAGAGGTATCTGACTTAGGACAAACCTTTTCATCCATCACTTGGGATGGATTACTGGAAGCTTGACGACTCAGTCTGGATAACCCCACATATCAGAGCGGTAAGAGCATCGATCCATGACAAAGAGGAGATGTTAAGAGAAAGGATACAGTGAATGGAGGAGGAAGAGATGCGGATGGAGGAGGAAAAGATGCGGATGATGGAGGAAAAGATGTGGATGGAGGAAAAATGTGGATGGTGGAAAAGATGCGGATGGAGGAGGAAAATATGCGGATGATTGAGAAAAAAGAATGTATAATTCGAGATTATGAGAATAAACTCCAAAAACGACACGAAGGAGCAAATATGATGCAGTTTGATGATGATGATGATGATGATGTAGATGAATTATTAAGGATGGTGGAAATCATGTTAGCGAAACGCCGGAGGTCGCAAGAGAAAGGAAAAGAAAGGAGATGGGGAATGTGTGGCACTGAAGAAACCAAATACCTGGATCATACATTTGACAAGATATCCTTCCTAGATGCACACCCCAAAGATGGTGTCTATGGTGCTGGACTCTCACGTATGTTAGGGGAAGGAGCTCGTAAGAAACAGGAGGTGATGACCAGTCAGGAGGTGATGACCAATCATGTCTCTACGGATAACCCGATTAGTTGCCGATATCCTCCGGTCAGCGAGAAATGGGAACTAGTTCACAAATACACCCCTGTCGGCGGGATAAGTTGGAGAAATTGATACCCCTAGATGATCCCGCATTGCACCGTGAACAGGGAAACATGCCCAAAACATGTACAAACCCTCCAATCGAGAAAGTAGGACTAGTTCACAAATACACTCCTGTCGGCGTGAAACTAGTTCGAGAGAAAGATGACTACCTAGATGGTCCTACGTTGCACCAGGAAAATTGAAACAAACCCAAAGCACAATCAGAAAAGATGGTGGTCAAATAAAAGCTCAAACAGACGATATCATATGTTGTCTTACGGCACCCAGATGTCACCGTACCATCTGGCAAGTGTCAGGTGTACGTTCTCCGTGTGATTAGTCCGGGCAAGTGTCAGGTGTACGTACTCCGTGTGATTAGTCCGGGCAAGTGTCAGGTGTACGTTCTCCGTGTGATTAGTCCGGGCAAGTGTCAGGTGTACGTACTCCGTGTAATTAGTCCGGGCAAGTGTCAGGTGTACATACTACGTGTGATTAGTCCGGGCAAGTGTCAGGTGTACGTACTCCGTGTGATTAGTCCGGGCAAGTGTCAGGTGTACGTACTCCGTGTGATTAGTCCGGGCAAGTGTCAGGTGTACGTACTCTGTGTGATTAGTCCGGGCAAGTGTCAGGTGTACGTTCTCCGTGTGATTAGTCCGGGCAAGTGTCAGGTGTACATACTACGTGTGATTAGTCCGGGCAAGTGTCAGGTGTACGTTCTCCGTGTGATTAGTCCGGGCAAGTGTCAGGTGTACGTACTCCGTGTGATTAGTCTGGGCAAGTGTCAGGTGTACGTACTCCGTGTGATTAGTCCGGGCAAGTGTCAGGTGTACGTACTCCGTGTGATTAGTCCGGGCAAGTGTCAGGTGTACGTGCTCCGTGTGATTAGTCCGGGCAAGTGTCAGGTGTACGTACTCCGTATGATCAGCCCGGATGAGTTATATGTGCAACTGGAGGAGGAAGGGTTGGCGGGTCCGGAGGTTGAGCTAAGTTGTAGGATGAATCAGTTATACGGTAATCTGAGTGAAACGGGGATGATCTTAGAAGACCCCGAGGTTGGGATGTCGTGTTGTGTCAATGAAGGGTGCGAGTGGTACAGAGCCGACGTCTGTGACAACACCGACGCCGGTAAACTCGTCGTCAAGTATGTTGATTACGGCAGCATTGTCACCGTTGTTAGGCAACACGTGAAGCAGTTAGTTGACGCATTGTGTGAGTTGGCTTCAATGGCTATTCAGTGTTGCTTGGCCGGCGCACACCAGCTAGATGAGAAAGGTTGATCAAAGGAGGCATCTGTACGGTCGCATTGACAGTGGGTATTTTACTGCTGAGTTTCTTACATCAGACACACTTCCATACTTCCTGTGGAATAAGACGACAAACATAAGCGACAATACGGTGTCGGCTTTACTGGACCGCGACGTGAATTTCTGAGTCAGATACAGAAATGCCCGTACGTGGTGCCAGTAAATACCCGGAGGTGGTATTGCCGTCGAGGGTTTGTAACTGCAGTCTTCAATCAAGGCGACTTCTACGTCCAACTGGCAGAACAGCAAGCCGACTTGGCAGAACAGATGACATCACTCGCAGCTACATATAACAGCCATGTCTCCGAGAGACTCGTAGTCATGTACCCAAAACGAGGTGGAAAATGTTGTGTACGCAGTAGCACCGACACACAGTGGTATCGTGCAGTGATAGATACACTAGAAGATGACACTGCGACAATTACGTTCATAGACTTCGGGACATCAGAGACTGTCATGACTGAGGAGCCGCGATACGCTCGCCCGGATTTCGTACGACAGGCACCATTTGCCATACAATGTTGTCTAGCAGGACTTGATGACAGCACAGAGTGGACGCAGGATGATAATGATGTGTTCCTAAAGAAAACACAAGATAAAGATTTGTTGGTAACACTGAATCAGGACTGTACGGGACACGCTGACGTACAACTTAGGGGTGGGTCAGTTGATATAACTTCCCTCTTCCCGAGACGTATGACGCTGACATCAATAGTGGAGAAACTGCCAAGCGACGGAAAAAGCATGATGACAGATGCTGAACAACAAGATGATAAGCTAAGTACGTTTCAAGCGGAAACTAATGACCTTGTTGGTCACAAGTTTGATGATTTTGTCAGTCACGTTTTGTAACCAGCTCGTTTCTGGTGTCAACTGGTGCGCAGCGAGGCTGAGTTGACATGCTTGACGGGCAGTTGAGTTACGTTTCTGGTGTCAACTGGTGCGCAGCGAGGTTGAGTTGACATGCTTGACGGGCAGTTGAGTTACGTTTCTGGTGTCAACTGGTGCGCAGCGAGGCTGAGTTGACATGCTTGACGGGCAGTTGAGTTACGTTTCTGGTGTCAACTGGTGCGCAGCGAGGCTGAGTTGACATGCTTGACGGGCAGTTGAGTTACGTTTCTGGTGTCAACTGGTGCGCAGCGAGGCTGAGTTGACATGCTTGACGGGCAGTTGAGTTACGTTTCTGGTGTCAACTGGTGCGCAGCGAGGCTGAGTTGACATGCTTGACGGGCAGTTGAGTTACGTTTCTGGTGTCAACTGGTGCGCAGCGAGGCTGAGTTGACATGCTTGACGGGCAGTTGAGTTACGTTTCTGGTGTCAACTGGTGCGCAGCGAGGCTGAGTTGACATGCTTGACGGGCAGTTGAGTTACGTTTCTGGTGTCAACTGGTGCGCAGCGAGGCTGAGTTGACATGCTTGACGGGCAGTTGAGTTACGTTTCTGGTGTCAACTGGTGCGCAGCGAGGCTGAGTTGACATGCTTGACGGGCAGTTGAGTTACGTTTCTGGTGTCAACTGGTGCGCAGCGAGGCTGAGTTGACATGCTTGACGGGCAGTTGAGTTACGTTTCTGGTGTCAACTGGTGCGCAGCGAGGCTGAGTTGACATGCTTGACGGGCAGTTGAGTTACGTTTCTGGTGTCAACTGGTGCGCGGCGAGGCTGAGTTGACATGCTTGACGGGCAGTTGAGTTACGCGGCACTGGATCAGATGGAAAGCAATTGTTGGAACACTCTGTGTCGTCAGGTACACATGGCTCGCGTTCTCGACATCAGTGTAGATACGATCAGCGTGTTTTTCATTTACTATGGCAGTACGACGCGCATAGAACGTAAGCTGATTTACCCCAGCAAGTCTGAATTGAATATGCCCTCGCCATATGCAATTGAGTGCAAGCTCGACGGAATTGCGATGGTCATTGGAGGTGGCTGGACCGAGGAGACACAGCGGATGTTTGTGATGGACAGAACGTTATTGGCAC
Organism: Lamellibrachia columna; assembly: GCA_963662155.1. Taxonomy (NCBI): domain Eukaryota; kingdom Metazoa; phylum Annelida; class Polychaeta; order Sabellida; family Siboglinidae; genus Lamellibrachia; species Lamellibrachia columna. Next base: position 26,783,412 of record OY759261.1, on the reverse strand, counting down.
AGTTTGTATCAGCTGACGAGATAGGCGATGGAGACACACCAGTACACCGCTATGTTGTATATCTCATAGAAATGGACGTGTCTGTCCGTCAGCGCCTGCTCGACTCGGTAAATAATTTACCAGAGGATTCTGAAGAAGCTGAAGACAACGAAAGCGATGACACCGTTATCACTGACTTGACACAAGTTGCTGACGCATGCGAGTTGTTGCGTAAAGACAAGCTTAAGCTGTTGACAAAGGACATGTATGAGTACTACACATCTCACACGACATCAGACTACCGTGTCGGTGTTGATACGTTCTGCGCTGCTAAGTTTGTCAAGGAGGAGAGTTGGTGTCGTGGCCGTATCACCAGCATTGACGAAGACGATGTTGACGGCAACAGTGAGACTGATGACGTCTCAAGTGTGCAGTCACCACAGAAGATGTTCGCTATCTTGCAGACTCAAACGGTGACACGTCGACTCAGTTATGAAGTTATGCCGTCTGACAACGTGAGAGGTGTAGGTGCCATCATACTCTTTACGGAGTCAACTTGTCACAGTTGTCTGTTCGCGGAGGTTAACTCAGATACACCTTTAAAGCCAGGTGAGACGCTGGAATTCGTCATCGTAATGCCCCTTGTGTTGCCACACAACTTGTGGTGTCAATCAGCAGAGAATGTACCAAGGTTAAGGGTCAGAATGATCAAGTATCTCCAGTTTCGCTTCACTGAGCTGCCCATGCAGACGTTCATGGAATAGGAGATGTTGATATTCGTTGAAGTAATGGGATATGTTGATAGGATGTATATATTAGTGATAGGGATAACTATTCACAGAATAGTATTATATATTATTATTATATATATTATTAGTGAGGATAAGTTGATAGGATGTATGTATTATTGATAGGGATAACTATTCACAGAATAATATATGTTGATATATATATATATATATATATATATATATATATATATTATAGATAAGAAAATGTTATAACGTTAAATATGAATATCGATATCCCTGAGTGATAGGGATAACTATTCACATAATAGTATTATATATTATTATTATATATATATTATTAGTGAGGATAAGTTGATAGGATGTATGTATTATTGATAGGGATAACTATTCACATAATAAGATATGTTTATATATATATATATATATATATATATATATATATATATATATATATATATATATATATATATATGTATATATATGTATATATATATATATATATATATATATATATATATTATAGATAAGAAAATTTAAATATGAATATCGATGTCCCTGAGCTTCCTGTCGGCAGCCGGGCGATTCGATCTAATTATGGATGCATCAGATAGCCTTAGACACCTGTCAGTGTCAGGGTTTTTGTATAATTGTGCGAATGCATTTGGACAACCTGAGACACCTATCGGTGCTCGGGTGTAATTAAGGCTAATGTTAGTATTGAAATACCAAAACTATTGTGTATATTTCTCACGTCGTTATCGTAATTCCTTTGTATATATGTTGTTATCCTCAATAGTATACGACTACTTACATGACAGTCCGCATATGTATTCCTCGTAACATATCCCGTTCTTTTTATGATGGAGAGGAATGTAGTGCGGAGCACACATGTAGATAGTCCGCATTCAGGGTTAATCCGCACAATAGTCACCTTCCGCACAATAGTCACACCCAAAATAGTCCACACTATAAATACGCCCCACTGACAGACAAACTGAACACTGGACCGACGACCGTACACCTTTACAGAAGGAAGCGCCGTCACAGTCCAAGGTCTCAGCCCGATTGTGCTGCCAGCTAATAGTAAGTACGAAAGCACAATAGAACTATCACTCGTAAGACGTGAATCTGATTTGCAGAACAACCGCGAAAATACAGTAACGTTTTTGAAAATACTAAAAACTATGCGTCCAACCGAGAGCAGACCGAAAAAAAAATTAGAAAACAGACATCTCTGTGAATCGGGGGTTCGAAGACAAGGGAGGTTCGATCTAACCCCCGAGCCCATTCAAAATATGACACAGTACTTGCTCGTGTGTTTATAAATCGATGCGATGTGTCAATTTAAATGCGCGGAGATTTGGCGATCTCTGAATCGAAGCCCAGTTTGAAAGGATATCGCACGGTGCCAGCATACCGATTGACCGTTTAAATGAACTCGTTGTTGCCAAACGTGAAGTGATTATCCTTAGCCAGGATCTACCCAATTGCTATGACTGTCTGCCAAATTACCGTCTCTTTCCACTTCGCCCAAGAACGTGACGCCAATTGACAACGAAGTGTGCAATTTGCTTTTTGGAAATGCCAACATTACTGGAAATGCAATAAGCGAAAGAAGGTGGTCGTTACTAGAACAGCTGTAATTTAATCGATTTTTCTTGCGCGAGTTAGAGCGTTGAAGACGCCATCTGATACGATATACAGAGTGGAGAACGAACGTCAAGGACAGCAGTTGCTACGCCAACAGCTAACAATGGACGTCAATGATGACGCGACAATTTACATCTCGCATGACGCAGCAACGTATCACTGTGTCTTAATACGTTGGTATTCGTAATTATGATATAATTATGAATTAGCGTCATCAACACGTAACAATGCTATATTTATTTAGGGAATGATACACTGTTTGTTATCAGCCAGATAACATCACGAGTGCCGGAGACAGGAGTGATGTTAACTGGTTGGTAACACTGGTAACAAGTTTCAAGAAAGATTTAAACGTTAGCTGGATTCTCAGAACGAGGTAGCCGTGTGATATATGCGTTGATATGTCACAGTAAAATTGTGTGTGTGTGTGTGTGTGTGTGTGTGTGTGTGTGTGTGTGTGTGTGTGTGTGTGTGTGTGTGTATGTACGTACGCATGCATGAATGTATGCATGTGCGTACTTACGTACGTACGTACGTACGTACGTACGTACGTACGTACGTACGTATGTATGCAAATGAACATTGCGCAGAAGCTGAGAAATGTACTATTACCATATAAACGAATGTGCAGAGAAAAACGATATTGTGTAAAAATAACCGGTTCTGTCATAAATAGTGTGCAACCTTTGATCTAATTAACATGGACGCGTGCTTATTGTAGTTTATGTTGCGTTTTTCTCCGTATACTGTAGCGATGCGTTCCTAGTTAACATGTTACGATGTGTTGCTTCGCAGTCACACGGCAATAACGTCGCCTGTAGCAAAGGAGACAGAGTTCGCACGATACGTTTTACGGCTGATTGCTACAGACTGCGTGTTAGTGCCGACTCTCTTAATTAGTAATTAGCTTTGTGTTAGGCTCGACGTATTGGCGACTACGACTTTACCGGGGAAGTCTGCCACTGTGGGGCATGCGGCTCGCGTGTTACGTCATCATCATAATCATACTCATCATCATTAACATCATCATTATCAACATCATCTTCAGGTGCCGTATATGTTGCAGACGTAGGCAATCATAACCATTTGACACGATGACAGGTGTCTTGAACCAGTTATGTTATGCGCTCTCTTAACCAGACTGCTAGACCATCAAACAGTTAAACTCTTTGCCGACCTCTGCTTCTTTTCTCGTCAACTTCTTCAGTTGTCACCAGATGTTTTAATGTTCTCTTTCTCATCACGTGGTCTATGAATTCTGCTTCTTTTCCTGAATCTGCACAGGATCTTCTTTTTATGGTTTGCTCTAAGGACGTCTTCATTAGTTTTTCTGTCCGCGATACTCTCGTCTTCTTAGTAACCACCGTTATGTTGCTTCTTTAGTCTTTCTTCATTGGTTTGTCATTGACCACGAATCACAGCTATATAGGGAGGTTACATAGCATCAGAGGCAGGTTAGGTAACACTCCTTATGGAGTCATCTGCATCGTGGAACCATGGGCTGAATTAATTACAGAGTATGATGAAATAGAGATTCGAAGTTGTGTGGCGGCATATAATGTAGGTGATTTGTTTATTGCGTTTGCACGTGAAAGTACATGTTTGTGTGCATGGATGCTTGTGTGCATGGATGCTTGGGTGCTTGGATGTTTGGGTGCATAGATGCTTGGGTGCATGGATGCTTGTGTGCATGGATGCAAGCCGTTTTTATGAGTAAGGTCTATGCGTATGAATCGACGTGTCTGTGTAGATGTGAATTTGGACGTGGATGTACTGTACTGATTAATGTTTTTTTTGTATGTACCGAAGCGTGTTCGTCCTTAATCCCATGGGCCTATTTATCAAATACACGCATTAACTATACCCTACGAAGCTGCTGGCACGAACTCTCATAATTTGCACGCACGCATGCAAGATCGCACCCATACAAGACACAGAAATGCACACACAGCCGCAACGGACCGAAATTGGTCGTAAGCTTTGAAGATGACAAACATGCTTCAAAGATATGAATAACATATTGTAAGATCAAGAAACTTGACAGATGATCTTAACACAGAGAAACCACCAGATCCGCTGTGCCACGAAGAACACGACAAGAATATAAATACATTAATTTTACACTCGTTTTCAAAGTAAATTTTATCACATTTCTTTGAGGCGTTTTGACAGCTCACAGCAACCTTCGTCAAACTACCTCTACATAAAAGACAAAAACGAATACAATATTAATACAGGCCCTGTACATTATATTGACCAGTCTGATGAATTTCTTCACCAAGAATATAAATATATCAAAATCTGCAGTGGGACAAATAATCGACAAATAGCCGACGTCTTATGTGATGTACACGTCGCGCTGCACTGCTCGCCGCTGCACTGCTCGCCGCTGCACTGCTCGCCGCTGCACTGCTCGCCGCTGCACTGCTCGTCGCTGCACTGCTCGCCGCTGCACTGCTCGCCGCTGCACTGCTCGCCGCTGGGAGACAACTGTTGAAGCGTGTTCATTATTCCAGGCGAGTTGGTCGAACAGATGACTGACATGCGCTTCAGTTAGTCACAGTGCATGTGTTAGGTCAGACGACATTAATTCTTTCAACTTGCACTGCGAACCTATTGAATTATACATCTGCTAGTCAATGCGAATAACGAGCGATTCTGTCTCCTGGTCATACCATTGTTACTGCGTCGCCCCGTGCAGTCGATGGTGGTGTTTCTTCCAGTTACATTGTAGTTTTACTGCTGTCAAAAAACAACGGTTACAACAGTTTACAATAAACAAACAAGGACATTTGCCTGGCACAGGGTGTGCGAGTGAAAACAGTGCGAGTGAAGACATGTTGTTTTTATGCTATTGAAACATACACATATCTATACGAATACGACATTAATAAAACGTTGTGCGTTTGTGTGTCCAGCAGTTCTTTCACACATACTGGAAAAAACGGCTTTAACACAAAACAAACGCATCCGGCGTAAGTAGAGCGCGCGCAAGGTCGGTGCGCCTCCCCACGGCCTTACACGACGTTGACGGCTAACACAAGGTCGGGGCGCCTCCCCTCGGCCTTACACGACGTGGACGGCTAACACAAGGTCGGGGCGCCTCCCCACGGCCTTACACGACGTAGACGGCTAACACAAGGTCGGGGCGCCTCCCCTCGGCCTTACACGACGTGGACGGCTAACACAAGATCGGGGCGCCTCCCCTCGGCCTTACACGACGTGGACGGCTAACACAAGGTCGGGGCGCCTCCCTCGGCCTTACACGACGTGGACGGCTAACACAAGATCGGGGCGCCTCCCCTAGGCCTTACACGACGTGGACGGCTAACACAAGGTCGGGGCGCCTCCCCTCGGCCTTACACGACGTGGACGGCTAACCTGGACAGGCGGTCTTATCAAAAAACACAATCACGGTTCGTTGCCGTATGGCTCACAGTATTGTCTGTCTGCCCAGACGTATCGATCAGGCGATTAAGTGACGCTCGTCATCCTCCACGGGCTAAACCTGCAAACATTCCACACGACACGACACCGACGACGTGGGTCACACCCGGGAACAGTACATCAATAACAACCGAACAGATTTGACCCGACTCTGTTACGTGCAGTACCGTGCAGTCAGTCTCGCATTAAATAACTATGTTCTCGCCACGTTTATCCACCGAGTAATTTGTTCCTGGCTCCTTCCCTGAGCGGCACGAGTCGCTTGTGGAATCACAAACATCGTCGCTCTTGCGCCGATCTATCGGAATTAAGGGAAATAGATCACGTAAGAAGGTTATAGGAACGTCGTGCATGTCAATGTTTTTCTTGTGAAATGCTGCTTGATCCGTGGCGGAGACGGTAATCTGCACATATTTCCCCACGGTTCTATCACAACCTTCTACTTCTTACACTGACAGGCATTAAAACAATTGATAGGGCCTTGTGGTGCTGTTTTGTTACATTTTAATAAGTCCTTGATCGATGTTGAAATGTAAACTCTTTAAGACAAACGTCGATATTTGTTATGCTTAGCCTATGCTCACATTGATAATGCATGCATTATTCTGTGTAAGCAAGCACATTTGAAGTTGTACAAATCAGGTAAGTCAGAAACAACATGATAATAATAAAAACATGTTGGAATTATCAACGTGCTTCATTCAACATGGTGACTGATTGTGAGGCCAATATCCGTTGTCTTTATGGTCTATTTGACATCAGGTTACTGGGGTACCGAGGCAATTTGATAAGATACACCCAAGGAACACATTTTGCAATTGCTTAGCAGTTGTTGACAAACTTCCAGAACATAATTATGTACACAATATAAACGTCTGACCACGCAAAATGCGTTTTACAATTACTGATATAGCGCGTTACGTTAAGAAACCCAATGGAATAAGAATGGCAGGCAATGAAGGTTCATCCGGAACTTCCGTGTCCACCTGCCACTTGGAACACGTATCTTTGGATGACAACCTTGTTTAATCTTGTTCAATCGTGCTAAATGTGTCGAGCATATGTTTCAATAATTCTGCTGAACACGATGACAATTGCTGCCACAAGGACACCTTGTCTTAGATCACATAACGTTTTGTAATGGTGGTAGCGATTATATGACGATAACTATCAGTGTCTTCCTGTCCTTTTGTGAATAATAATAGTATAATAATAATAATAATAATAAAACAACACATAAATAAAGATTTAGAGAAACACTATATATTTTTTAACAATAGTTTCTACTCGATATCTTAGCTTAGGCGTCACAGAAAAGATAGAGGCAATCGCTTATATAATGTTACCTTCATAAGTGGAATGTCACTTCATCAGATTTAACAAGATTTGCCATCCAAGCCAAAGGCCCAGATGGCAAGTGGACAAGGAAGCCATTGGCTTATCTAGAGTCCAACAATGTTCATCTACTTATAACCCGCCCTCCTGAGATATGTGTCAACCTTGTTTTTAAACATATTCACGCTGCTAGCAGTTACACAATCTGTAGACAATTTGTTCCATTCATTTATTGTCCTCTGTGAGAAAGAGTGCTTCATGATGTCCAATCTACATTGATCCTTTACTCATTTTACCTCATGTCCTCTAGTTCTGCTATCCTTCTTGAGTGAGAAAAACATATTTCTATCAATATATCCATACCCATTAAATATCTTAAAAACTCCAATCTGATCTCCTCTTAACCTCCTTGTCTCTAGAGTTGTTAAACCACATTCTTTCAGGCGTTCTTCATAACTAAGGTCTCTCAGTTCTGGGATCATTTTAGTTGCTCTCCTTTGTATGCATTCAAGCGTATCTATATCCTTCTTACGATACGGTCTCCATGCTTGTATAAAGTATTCTAAATGAGGTCTAACTATTGCTTTATACAGAGGTATGATTAACTTTTCCCTTGTATGTTTTGTTTCTTCTAATCAATCCAAGAATTTGATTACCCTTTGAAGTGCAATACTACACTGCTCTGAAAGTTTCATATCAGCGCTTATTGTAACTCCTAAGTCCTTTTCTTTTACAGTAGTACCCAGAACAGTATCTCCCATTTTATAGTTTACATCCAAGTTCCCATGTCCTGTATGTAGGCATTTACATTTCCCAATATTGAACAACATCTGCCATTTCTCAGACCATTTCACTAATCTGTCTAGATCGTTTTGTAAATGTTGCTTATCACCATCAGTATTAACCTTTCTAAACAGTTTTGTGTCATCCGCAAATTTCAGTACGTTACTTGTTATACTGTTGTCCAAGTCATTGATATATATATATTAAGGATAATATAGGTCCTAATACTGATCCTTGAGGTACCCCACTCAAAACCGATTTCCAATTTGAAACTTCTCCATCTACTACACCTCGTTGTCTTCTGTCAGTCAGCCATTGTTCTATCCAGTCAGTTATGCTATCTCCGATACCATGGGCTTTTAATTTAAGTAGTAATCTTTGATGTGGCACTTATTCAAAAGCTTTCTGAAAATCTAAGTAGATAATATCTACTGGCGATCCCACGTCTATCCACTTAGTGATTTCTTCCAAAAAACATAACATATTTGTTAAGCATGACCTCGCTTTAAAGAATCCATGTTGAGATGAATTTAATAATGTATGCTTATCGAGGAAGTCCACCATATGGTCTTTAATTTACCTTTCTAATAATTTACAAATCACTGACGTTAAACTCACTGGTCTGTAATTCTCTGACTTATTTCTCGAAACCTTTTTAAATAATGGTATGATGTTTGCTTCTTTCCAAACGGAACAATTCCCTCTTTTAATGACAAGTTGAATACTCTTGCAAGTGGTATACTGATTTGTTCTACTGTTTCCATTAGTAATTTTGGAGGAATCCCATCCACTCCCGGTGATTTATTATCCTTCATTGCCTTTATTTTCCTAGCTACCATTTCTGGAGTTACAACTAACGATCCTAAATAGTCAGATTTAGCCTCCTGAAATTTAGCATCAGCAACTGGTAATGAACTAATATCTTCTTTGGTAAACACTGAACTGAAGTACCCATTTAGGTCTTCCGCCATTAAAAACCCCTGTGATATTATATTTCCAGCACTGTCTTCTAGAGGTCCAACCTTGTCTTGTACGTTTTGCTTATTCCAGACATATGCATAAAACTCTTGCTGTCATTTTTTATGTTACATGCTAGTTTTTGCTCATAGCTTCTTTTAGATTGTCTGATTTCAGTTGTAGCTGCATTAAGTGCCTCTTTGTAATTTACATAGTCTTCTTCCTTTCTGGTACGCCTATAAACCCTCCACATAGTTTGTTTTAACACTATTTTTCTAATAGCCTCTTTTGACAAGAGTTTCTTTCTACACCGTTTTCCTTGTTTTTAGAAGGGAACAAATTTATCGATGATACTCTCAATTTCATATTTTAGAATATTCCAACATTCAATTGCGGTCTTATTCATCGGCATGTTATTCCAATCTAACTTTGCTAAGTATTTTCTCATATCTTTGTAGTTACCTTTGTGGAAGTTTCTCTTGTACGTTTTCTTATTTTTACTTTCTGATTTTACATTGATGTCAACATGTATTTGATTATGGTCACTGTTACCCAATGGTTCAAGTATGTTTACATTGTCCACTAATTCTTTTTGTGATGACAAAACTATATATAATACATTTTCTCCCCTGGTTGGTTCTAGCACGTGCTGAGTAAGAAAGCTATCCTGGATTAAAAATAGAAATTGTTGGTCCTCACTCCCTCTGCTCTCTAGAGAATTCCGTTGTATGTGTCCTTGGTTAAAATCTCCCATTATGATACATTCCCCTTTACTAACTTCCTTTATAGCGGTTTTTATTTTTGTGCTGTCCTCTTCGTTTATGTTTGGACTTCGGTAAACTAATCCAATAGTTAATTTTAAATTTCCTTAAACAATTTTGCACCAAACAGCTTCATCGCAATCTGCTTCCCTTTCTAGTTTTATTTCATAAGCCTGAATAGATTCTTTAATATATAAAATAACTCCCCCTCCCTTTCTTCCTATTCGATCTTCCCTAAACTTTACGTATCCTGGCAGTCCTAATTCAGCATCTGTTATGTCTATGTTGGCCCATGATTCAGTTATACCAATTATGTGAGGGTCAATATCTTCTACCATAATGTTTAATTCGTTTTTCTTATTTACTATGCTCCTTGCATTTAAACATACGCATCTATAACCTGTTTCAGAGATGTTTTTCGGACGATTTGATATTGGTTTGTCTGTACTAGTGGCCTCTTGTTCTGCTTAAGACACCTCTGCACTTCTAGTTTAAACAATGTTTACTACCAAAAATATTTGTCATTGTACCCGTGCCACTACCTACTGCTGCTGAAAGTTCGTCCGCGAATACTGCTGTCCCCTTTCCACTTAGATGAAGCCCATCCTTCATGTACATATCAGCCCTCCCAACAAAACTTCCCCATAAATCCACAAACCCAACTTCCTCTTCCCTACATAGCTTCTGGACTAACATATTAATTGCCATTCCCCGACAATTTCGATATTTGTGACCTCTCCTGCCCCTTGCTGGTAAAATCCCTGACAGTATTACCTGCTCAATCCGCGTCTGTTTTAGTGTTCTGACCAACTGCATATATTTCCTAACTATAGCAGTTGTACCCTCCCTCTCTACGTTATTTGTCCCTACATGCACTAAAACAGATCCACCCTTACCCGAACCTACGATGTTTTCTACCCTCTCAGTTATCGCCTCTATTTTGTCTCCAGGCAAGCAGACCACCACATCACCTCCCTTGTTTAAGACTCTGTCGGTCTTCCTAACTATCGAATCCCCCACAAACGCCCTCGCTCTCTTCCTCACCCCCTCTATCACTGCTGCAGAATAGCTCTTCCTTTCGATCCCTTCCATCACATTCTGTTCTGACCCCTTCCCTCCCGTCTCCTTCGCTCCTGTCTCCTCCACTTCCCTCTCCTTCACTCTTGTCTCCCCCACTCCTCTCTCCTTCACTCCGGTTGTTTTCCCTCTCGTCTCCCCCACTCCCTTCTCCTTCCATCATGTCACCCCTACTCCCCTCTCCTTCACTCCGGTTGTCTTCCCTCCCGTTCCTTTCTTTCCCGTCTCCTTACGTCCTGTCTCCCTACGACCTGTCACCTTCCCTCCTCTCAGCTTCCTCCCAGGCTGAGTTGAGCTCTCCCTAGCATCTCTCGTGTCTTTCCTCACTTTATCATCTACTGTTCCCCCACCGGAACTACTGGCACAACCCCCCTGTTCCATTCCCACCATTGCCACAACGAGCAGCCTCAGCTCTTCCAACTCCACCTCTAGTTCCTTCATCTTCGTACATCCCCTACACTCAACACTAAAACTATCTGCCTGGACCTCAGCCCAGGACTTCTCGCACTCAGGCTTGACAAAGTCCACCCAGTTACTGCAACTGCCACAAATCAAGTGCCTTGTGGCCTTTAACTGCCGTTTGCACGGCGCCATAATTTCAATACAAGGCTGTTTTTATGTTTAAAAGAACACCTTAAGTTAATATACTTGCTAACTATGTCTTCTATTAAGCTCGCATGAGCAAAAAAAAGCCTGCCACCTAGCGAATACGGAGAACACTGTGTAACAAAACAACGAAATCAGTGTGTACTAATTTACGCTAAAATCCTGCTGTCAATTCCTTTTTACCGAAAACGTTTACTACCACTATGTCAAATATTACCTTATGTATGTAATTTAAGTAAATCTATAACTTTATCTTATATATATATTAACCAATGTAAACGATAGTTCGATGCACCAGTTGAATTCACGACCTGTAAACAAACTCCATTTTATCACTCGTTGAGTTTGAATCCGGGAAAAAATACTACCTCTGTTAACAAAAACGGTTTCTTAATATATGTCTACAAGAAGTTTGTGAACAATATATGTATAATAGTAAGACTTGTTCTAACCAATATTCCAATGTTACTGACTATTCACTATGCTATTTCAATTTTCGAATGGTAAACAACCCTATTAACGCTCGCTGACTTCCCTGACAGAGTCCGAAACTAACTTACGCTAAAATACTGCCTCTGACTAATAATTAACAAAACCTGTTTCCTAATATATGTCTACAATACGTTTGTGTATAATATATATGCAATAGTAATACTTATTCTATTTGATATACCGCGTTTTTCTGTAAATGATCTGCACCAAATTCAAGTCGCTATACCAAGTCCAAGTAGCCGCATACCTAAGCATAATCCCATCTAAAAAATGCTTTAATACCCTAAAAAATAGGAAGACTAAATAATAATTGTTTTTATTTTTTAGAGATTCCTGCCGAATTCTGCGAAGCTGAAACATTCAACGCCACTTGTGCAGCCAGCGAGGTTGTCTTGATGACGCATGCGCGGTATGGTCGCATGCAGAAAGGTCGGTGTGTCAAGTTGGACTACGGCCATCTTGGTTGTGCTGCCGATGTAATCGAACTGATGGATACCCGTTGCTCCGGCAGAACGGAGTGCGAGATTCGAGTACCAGATATGATGTTGACAAGCACGAGGCCGTGTCCGGATGATCTGAAACCGTACCTGGAAGCGAGTTATCAATGTGTCAAAGGTGATTCTACCTCATATACAAACAATGAATCCACGTTCTGGTTGAAATTTACCATTACCATTTCTGCTCAAACATTCAACATTCGCTGAGGTAATTCAGTAATCCAAATGAAATGTGAAAACAAAAACGTTGCCCAATATGGTGCTGAGGTGATTATATCGTGTTGTTGGAAAAAAAAACTGCTCACCTTACGTAGGTTGGAAACGTGACGTGAATTGAAAAATTGCATCATCTGCATAACGATTCCATCGTCGACTTAAACTAATAATACCAATCTGTGTGCACGTATGCAAACACGTTGTCACACAACATTCTGTTAATAAAAAAAATCTAACAACAGAAACATATATAGCTTATCTGGCCTATCTGGTGTCTGATATGGGAGTGTTTTATATTTATTTATACAACGACTAACCGTGCTGATATCTAGCCGTGCTGATATCCACTCGACTTTCACAAACGTATGTTTTACATAGGATTCTCAGAACGAGACAGCCGTGCATTATCTGGATGGATATATCACGGTAATAAGACTGCCTGATTGGTCTAGAGCATTTTACTGTGGTATATCAACCCAGATAACACACGGCTGCCTCGTTCTGATAATCCATCTGACGTTCGAATCATTTCGTACGCGACCGGATACGCGATAACGACAAACAGTGGTAAAATGAATCACCCTAGGTGCATAATTTAAATTACACTCAACGACTCTTGCACATACAGTTCATGACTGATTGAATGTACCACATCGGTTCCAGTGCCAACCGTCGGAAACTCAGTCTGTGAGGGACGAACCTCGATCCATCTGCGTCAACAGAACGGCTTCCTCTCCAGTTCCGTGTTGTCGTCACTTCCGCACTGCAATGGAGCGAGAATCCCTTGGAAAATCAAAGTGAAACCGGGGCAGTACATCAGAGTCACCCTCTACGATTTCTACGTGGTCAAACGAAAGGCGGCCTCTGATCCCTACAGTTACCCTCGATGTCAGATTTACGCTTGGATAAAAGAGAAATTGGAAAGCGGCACAAGGAACGTAACTGTGTGCGGAGGAGTTCCGCGCAGAAAGAACGTTTACACGTCGGCGACGAACAAAGTCGAATTGATCATTGCGCCCAACAAAGACCCAGCGGCACCAAGATTCCTTCTCCAATATGAAGGTGAGAATTATACACTTACACGTATACACGCATACATACATGCATACATTCATACATACGTACACACGTGCGTGCACACACACACGCACGCACGTACGCACGCACGCATGCATGCACGGCATGCATACATACATACGTACATACATACGTACATACGTACATACGTACGTACGTATGGGTTTTTAGTTTACGCCGAAATGTTGTTATATTTCCTAAAGACTTAACACTAACAGAGAGTGAGTTCCACCAGTTAGTTGACTTCTTAAGAAGTGAGTTGATTTACGCTTGCTTAAAATCGTCAGAAAACAAGCTAGACAACAGTGATAAATTTACAATATTTGTTATTGGGTAATGTAATGGATCAAGACATGCTTTCAGCAATGTAGTCGGTAATGGATCAAGATCACAGGACTTATTTGCAAAGGACATGAGTATTTTCCTTACTTCATCAACTGTGACAGATATAAAAGAAGCAAGTAGAGAATCTACTTGCGGAGAGTCTACTTGTACAGGCCTTAAAGTATGATCTGGAAAAGTAGACCGGACCAGACTGATGTTGTTCTTGAAATTACTGGCGAACGAATCACATACAAACTTGATTGAGACATGATTAGGTAGTCGGAGCAGACATTCTGTGTAAAATGTTATTCCATAATTGACGTGGATTTTCAGCGTTATTTAAGACCATATTTGTATAAACCGTCGTGTTGCGACTGATGACATGCCCAGGGTTGATACAAACGACTAATGACAGGCCCAGGGTTGATACAAACGACTGATGACAGGCCCAGGGTTGATACAAACGACTGATGACAGGCCCAGGGTTGATACAAACGAATAATGACAGGCCCAGGGTTGATACAAACGACTGATGACAGGCCCAGGGTTGATACAAACGACTGATGACAGGCCCAGGGTTGATACAAACGACTGATTACAGGCCCAGGGTTGATACAAATGACTGATGACAGGCCCAGGGTTGAAACAAACGACTGATGACAGGCCCAGGGTTGATACAAACGACTCCTGCCAGGAGAGGTTTTAAGGCTAATTTAAATGTTGGCCTAGAGCAAGGGATTGGAAGTAACTTGCGATTAAAACAAAGGCTAAGACATGGCAAACCATGTAAAAAGGAAGGCGAATGATGTACTCTCAATTGTTGGGGATATATTGAGGTAACAAAACATTCTACAAGTAAGTGGCTAGCACAGGGCAAAGTCATCACCTCTCAATGCCACTGAACAGGACAGGAAGAAAATACACAGTAGGACTAGCGGTGACATTATCTTTAAAATGGTAAACAATTGATTTAAACAGGTCAATAATACAAAATAATAGAAATATTTAGATTATATAAGTGAAAGTTTAACAACCAAGGTGAAAATAAACCATTCGCACAAGTTATAGACAACCTGGCTTAGCGATCGACTTAGTACTGAAAACGTAATATACAATTACAATTTTTTTCAATGGCTAATACATAAAAAAAAAATGTCATGTTCAGAATCAGACGTAATTAAAACTATATATATGGTCTAAAATTCAACGTAGTCTAGGTTAACAGAACTGTCAAAAATAAACCATGTAGGCACCACTAGAGATGCAAAATAGTGGGACCAAGACGTTATAGAAAAAAATTTAATGAAGGAGATATGTTTTCACCCCGGGTGACTCTGGGTATAATAAATGTCTTGGAAAAAACCTGTTAGTAAACAGTTTATAGGGCACTAGCCTTAGGTCTAACTCATTTTAAATTCTGTTAACACTGCTTCCTCAAATGGTTCAGCCCATCGCGAAACCGGTTCATTTATGTACAAATGTGTAGTGTGTTCCTGTTTAAGTAATGTGTGCAGTCTGTTTAATAAAAAAATTTTTTTTTCAAATCATCGAAAGAAATTACTTCAGTCGTTAGACCTGGTAAGGAGCAATATAGTCGGTATCCAAAATAGCAAACACTGTGTGAGTCAATGCCAATCATGGGCGTGACTTTCGCCGATCACATGACATAGTTCCGAAATTTTGCATACGGTGAAAATCGTGATTTTTCAGCATTACGATTTTCACTTCACCTAATGCTTCAACAAGCATTAAGTAATTAAATAGTTTGTCTTGTGATTTCACAAAAACTACATACAAAAGTTACACAAATGAGCTAGCATGTTGCAGTGGATACTAGGTAGGTTTGGTTTTTCGCAAGCTTTATTTGAAATGATACTGCAAAAAAAATCGAATTGAGGATGCACCTTTAACCATTACAACGCAAAGCATATGACATAATAACAAAGTAGAGATTACGGCCACATGATTAAGTTGTAAATAATTATATTAATGCAATATTATCAAAAGACATTTCCGAATGGGCGAAATTTCATATTTGAAATCTGCAATAAATTATAATATTTCAGCTACCAGTTGCTTTGATGTTGGATTCTTAACATATTCCAATATCATGTACGTACAAGTTTCCATCTACACTCTGAGGATGAAACACAGAAGAGCGTGTGTTTTTATCGCAACGGCTATGCGATTCACCGGGAGCCGTTAGGAACGGTATAAGCGAACAACTAAGTGGTGCACTGTTACTAGGTGTACATCCACCTACATGATGCAGCAATCTGAGTGTAGGCTCAGTCACGTTAATCTCCTGGGTGTTATCGTAAAACGATCGCCTACACTGTTGGCATGCCGTCGGCATCCTCCACTCTCTGGGGACAGTGAATCTGACCGGCAACGCTTACTGACAGTTAGCACGCAATAGCCTCGTAGAAAGGTGAGCTGGTGGCCGAGCCATCAGACCTGGAGCTGGCTGCAGTATCTTGATAGTCTGACCGAGATACAACAGCTCAGTGCGCGTTACACTTTCCCTTGTCAAACCTATTTTGCAAATTTCGCTTTCTTCTTATCTTCGAAATATTGGGCCTCGTTGCGCGAAACCGGCTTATTTTTATTCCATTACTGAAATACCATCAGTGTCTATTGCCAGGTATTCAGTTATCGAGCTGAACCGAGGCAACTATAACTGAACGAAATTGCCAAAGCTTCGAACAGTAGTAAGTGGAATTAAAATATTGAGACAAAGTCCCGCGTGTCTCTCCCAGTCCCTCTTAGAATGTACTACCAGACGTGCAGTACTGGGTATCAGCTTAGGGAACATCTTTACCCCCTGATGATGTCAAGTATGCAACCATTTACACCTGCATCGCAGCCACGCATTTGAATATGTTAATTTTGGGTTTTACTAGACAGCGCTAGCTTGCATGTAAGCATGCAGACGATCGCCATAATGTAGTTACTGCACGCCCCAAAACCAGTTATTCCAAACCCATCAGATTGAGGGGGCAGTAAAATATCCAGTGGTACTGTGTGAGGTCCAGCACTTGGAATGACGTTGCACGGAAGAGTATACGCCCACATTATAACACTCCTGACCATTTTGTCAGGTGTTTAATCAACGTCTTTTGTCTAGACAATCAAAAGGACATATCCTGTGTACAGAACAAATTAGCGCAAGTAAAGACCACAAGACTTATGCTGAGATCAAATTCTACCGCCCCCGGTTTGGCAGCCTTAGTAGGCAGTCGGTATGCGTCAAGCTGAAGGTCACACCGCTACACGGTCGTGAAACCCAGTCGGTCGGTCATCATTCGAACTGTATATAGAAGACATGGCCAAATGTCACCATTAGTGCAACAACTAAGGTCACATTTATACACTTATACAGTAGTAGTAGTAGTAGTAATAGTGGTAGTGGTGGTGGTACTGGTAGTGGTAGTGGTAGTGGTAGTGGTAGTTGTAGTGGTACTGGTAGTGGTAGGTAGTAGGTAGTTGGCAGTAGGTAGTAAGTAGTCGGTAGGTGGTAGTAGGTAGTAGGTAGTTGGTAGTAGGTAGTAGGTAGTAGGTAGTAGGTAGTTGGTAGTAGATAGTAAGTAGTAAGTAGTAAGTAGTAGGTAGTAGTAGTAGTAGTAGTAGTAGTAGTAGTAGTAGTAGTAGTAGTAGTAGTAGTAGTAGTAGTAGTAGTAGTAGTAGTAGTAGCAGCAGTTGTAGTAGCGTCATTTTTATTATCATATCATAAATATGCATTCCGATATAGCGTCGTTCGACATTGTTTCTGGGTTCCCGTGTGTTCTGTGTCAACTGGTGGTAGTGTTCCGTGTCCATCGGGTTCCCATGTGTTCCGTGACCACTGGGTCCCCATGTGTTCCATGTCCACTGGGTCCCCATGTGTTCCGCGTCCACTGGGTCCCTATGTGTTCCGTGTACATTGGGTCCCCATGTTTTCCGTGTCCGTTGGGTCCCCATGTATTCCGTGTCCGTTGGGTCCCCATGTATTCCGTGTCCATTGGGTACCCATTTGTTCCGTGTCCATTGGGTACCCATGTATTCCGTGTCCATTGGGTCCCCATGTATTCCGTGTCCATTGGGTACCCATGTGTTCCATGTCTATTGGGTTCCCATGTATTCCGTGTCCGTTGGGTCCCCATGTATTCCGTGTCCATTGGGTACCCATGTGTTCCATGTCTATTGGGTACCCATGTGTTCCGTGTCCACTGGGTAATATAAATGTATTTGTGCATATTATATGTTGTAAATAGCAAGTCAAATGCACAACTCCTCTCATTTCTTGCAGCCCTCGGGTGCCCGGACCTGGTTCCAGTTGCCAACTCTTGGCTAACAAGAATTGCTGACATCGTCAAGATACGATGCAACTTCACGCGTGATATTTACGAGCTCAAGTGTGTCGACCACCGGTGGGTTGGGTATGCTGGAAACTGTTCCGCAGGTTGGTTGCTCTTCTCTTCGTCTCTCAAGTCCGGGGGGAGAAACTGACATCAATACTGGTCGTATCATCCCTTCGTTAGCCGTTCCTTTTCCATTATTTCTTCGTGTCCATTCTACTTTAACCGGCTCCTCACCAGCTTCCTTCTGAACATCTCTTTCACACCCACCTCCTCAGTCGACCCCCCATTCTTCGTTAATCAAACCATTTACTGATTTCTGTTTTTACTTTGCCAAATACTGTAGTACGAACGCATGCACCTTTATATTTGAGCAAAATGATGTTCATGCACTGTAAGAACGCACGTCACACGCCACATGATGGCGTTGTTGGCGTGACGTTGATGGAATGCCAGCCGCAGGCTCTCGTCACCGCGCTGTCTTAATAACATGATTCTAACGAATTATTATCCTGAGGCAAACGCTTTATTTTACCACACGAGCACCCTTGCGCGTGCACACCTATAAACAGACACGTGTGCGCACGCACGCACGCACGCACGCACGCACGCACGCACGCACGCACATACACATAAAATCATCTAAAACGTGTACATTAATAGGAAGGACTTTGCACATGATGGACACTCGCTCATCTGCAATCCGGGTAGTGACCTTACATAGCAACGTGTTAACCGAGGTGCCGGTTTTCGATTGTTAATAATTAATTATTTTTTTACGAATGAAACCATTGCGCTTAGATGAAAGAGACGGATGAATTGCTCATGCATTTGGTTAATGCAATCGACATATTGGTCCAGCCAACGAGGAGAACAGTCAACCTTATTCACATACAGTCAGAAAGGTGCAGCCGGTTCATTATTGATAGTCTGGGTTTAATCGTACCTTCAACACCAACTGTACTAAGTGAGTCTGCTCACAGCATCCTCCGGGTTTCCACAGGGGATTCGTCTGTAAATTTGCTTTGCATAATCGCGTCGCACAGACGAAATGGGTGGTGACGGCTGACACGTACGGTGCACGTTGCTAGATTAGCCTACAAGCTCCGCGGTTACCCAATTCACTCGGGGTAGCAAATTCGATTAACTGCCAAGCAGCGTCTGAGCCCAGCAGTAGAGCTGGACATCGCCGAACGTGTCGCCAGTGTACTGCGGTGTCAAATCGAGGCAGTTGACATACTTTTCTGAACAGCTAGCATCTGAATCATGAATTATCATGGAACACATCGGGGGTGGGCGCAAAACTCGGAGAATGAATTATCATGGTACACATCGGGGGTGGGCGCAACACTCGGAGAATGAATTATCATGGAACACATGATATGCGCAACACTGGGAGAATGAATTATCATGGAACACATCGGGGGTGGGCGCAACACTCGGAGAATGAATTATCATGGTACACATCGGGGGTGGGCGCAACATTCGGAGAATTAATTATCATGGTACACATCGGGGGTGGGCGCAACATTCGGAGAATGAATTATCATGGTACACATCGGGGGTGGGCGCAACACTCGGAGAATGAATTGTCATGGAACACATCGGGGGTGGGCGCAACACTCGGAGAATGAATTATCATGGTACACATCGGGGGTGGGCGCAACATTCGGAGAGTAATATTGCAATACTACATTTAAATTTCAGTGTTACGAAGTATTTGCAATTTTCCGATTTTGCAAAGCAGTATTGCGAGTATTTGCAATATTTTGGTATTGCAGTGTGATTATATGTTTGGTTTATTTTATATGCTACGCTTTGCTTCCCGTAAGAATTAACAATGCAACAGAAGCCTGTGTTGAATATCAGTGGTGTATTTAGGGGTCACTGGGCTTAAATTTGAATTTTTTCCGTATGTAACCTGTTGCGCCACTGCGTGGTAGCATGGGAAACTACTGGTGACAACGGTTCGTCTAGCATATTGTCTTTTACGAAACTAATGATGACAACGGTTCGTCTAGCATATTGTCTTTTACGAAACTAATGATGACAACGGTTCGTCTAGCATATTGTCTTTTACGAAACTAATGATGACAACGGTTCGTCTAGCATATTGTCTTTTACGAAACTAATGATGACAACGGTTCGTCTAGCATATTGTCTTTTACGAAACTAATGATGACAACGGTTCGTCTAGCATATTGTCTTTTTACGAAACTAATGATGACAACGGTTCGTCTAGCATATTGTCTTTTACGAAACTAATGATGACAACGGTTCGTCTAGCATATTGTCTTTTACGAAACTAATGATGACAACGGTTCGTCTAGCATATTGTCTTTTACGAAACTAATGGTGACAACGGTTCGTCTAGCATATTGTCTTTTACGAAACTAATGGTGACAACGGTTCGTCTAGCATATTGTCTTTTACGAAACTGCATTATTGCATTGCAAGTATTTGTAATACTTTTAAAAAATTAGCCTGTAGTTGTCATTCTTTACTACATACATTAAGTTATTTTGTATTTTGCTTGGTATTAATTCGCCTTATATGTAGCACCTTTATTAAGTAACCTACACATTGCATATTCGAATAATTGTGTACTGCAATATTACAATACTACATTTAATTTTTAGTGTCACAAAGTATTTGTAATTTTCCGATTGTGCAATTCCACTATTGCGAGTATTTGAAGTATGTTGATATTTTTTATGTATGTAACCTGTTGCACCACTAAGTGGTAGCATGGAAAACTAATGGGTGACACAAGTAGCACCTTTATTAAGCAACCTACACAGTGCATATTCGCGAGTCTATGCTAAATTTGTACTTGAAAAAGCATTGATTATTATTCGTTTTCTATTACAGCACTTCTCGCCGTTAGCGGCAACAACGTGTATGCTCCCGAGCCAGTAGTTCCGTATGGTGAGTAAAACAGGGGCACACTAACACAGTAGTTCCGTATGGTGAGTACAACAACGGCACACTAACACAGTAGTTCTGTATGGTGAGTACAACAGGGACACACTAACACAGTAGTTACGTATGGTGAATACAACAGCGGCACACTAACACAGTAGTTCCTGTATGGTGAGGACCACAGGGGCACACTAACACAGTAGTTCCTTATGGTGAGTATAACAGGGGCACACTAACACAGTAGTTCCGTATGGTGAGTACAACAGGGGCACACTAACACAGTAGTTCCGTATGGTGAGTACAACAGGGGCTCACTAACACAGTAGTTCCATATGGTGAGTACAACAGGGGCACACTAACACAGTAGTTCCGTATGGTGAATACAACAGCGGCACACTAACACAGTAGTTCCTGTATGGTGAGGACCACAGGGGCACACTAACACAGTAGTTCCTTATGGTGAGTATAACAGGGGCACACTAACACAGTAGTTCCGTATGGTGAGTACAACAGGGGCACACTAACACAGTAGTTCCGTATGGTGAGTACAACAGGGGCTCACTAACACAGTAGTTCCATATGGTGAGTACAACAGGGGCACACTAACACAGTAGTTCCGTATGGTGAATACAACAGCGGCACACTAACACAGTAGTTCCTGTATGGTGAGGACCACAGGGGCACACTAACACAGTAGTTCCGTATGGTGAGTACAACAGGGGCACACTAACACAGTAGTTCCGTATGGTGAGTACAACAGGGGATCACTAACACAGTAGTTCCGTATGGTGAATACAACAGGGGCACACTAACACAGTAGTTCCATGTGGTGAGTACAACAGGGGCACACTAACACAGTAGTTCCATGTGGTGAGTACAACAGGGGCACACTAACACAGTAGTTCCATGTGGTGAGTACAACAGGGGCACACTAACACAGTAGTTCCATGTGGTGAGTACAACAGGGGCACACTAACACAGTAGTTCCATGTGGTGAGTACAACAGGGGCTCACTAACACAGTAGTTAGAACGTCGGACTCACACAGGAACGGGGTTCGAATCTTCTTGCTGCCGTTTCGAAGCTTTGCAATTTCGTTCACTCCAGTTTGCCTTAGTTCACTCAACTGTATAAATAAGTAACTCGCCATACCACGGAGACAGAGTAGCTTGTGTGTGTGTGTGTGTGTGTGTGTGTGTGTGTGTGTGTGTGTGTGTGTGTGTGTGTGTGTGTGTGTGTGTGTGTGTGTGTGTGTGTGTGTGTGTGTGTGTGTGTGTGTGTGTGTGTGTGTGTGTGTGTGTGTGTGTGTGTGTGTGTGTGTGTGTGTGTGTGTGTGTGTGTGTGTGTGTGTGTGTGTGTGTGTGTGTGTGTGTGTGTGTGTGTGTGTGTGTGTGTGTGTGTGTGTGTGTGTGTGTCTACGCGTGTACGCCTGTCTGTATGTATGTATTTATGTGTGTATGCCGTTGTGTTGTTGTAGGTGTGTCTATCGTTATTGTTCTCGGAATTGCACTCATCATTGGCTTGACGGTGCTGGCTGTTGGCTTGATTATACTCAGAAGGTAAATATGCATTGTCATCATAGTCGTACGTGCGTACGTGTGTGGGGGTGTATGTGCGTGCGTGCTAGTTTGTCGGCGTGCAAACAGAAAGTATGCTTGTACAGTGAAAGACATACATAAACACACACAGGTACACACACACACACACACACACGCGCGCGCGCGCACGCACACACTCAATAATTGATGAAATCATCGGTGCCTTAAGTTGCTATGTTATTGGCAATTAGTGCGAAATCATTGAGAAGATGAAGGCGCACACACAAGACAGACGAGCAACATGATTCTAGGACGTTTACGTTAAAATGTCACAGGCTGAACATCGATTGTTGAAAGAGAATATGTAGCAGAGATGAATTAGAGGAAGTAGGCGATCTGACGAGATGGCGCCGTGCAGGCGGTGACGAAGATGAAGGTAGTTTGAAAGACATCGGGTTAGGTGAGGCGGACGGGAAGGCGGTGTCGAAGATGAAGGTAGTTTGAAAGACAGCGGGTTAGGTGGGGCGGACGGAAGGCGGTGACGAAGATGAAGGTAGTTTGAAAGACAGCGGGTTAGGTGGGGCGGACGAGAAGGCGGTGTCGAAGATAAAGGTAGTTTGAAAGACAGCGGGTTAGGTGAGGCGGACGGGAAGGCGGTGTCGAAGATGAAGGTAGTTTGAAAGACAGCGGGTTAGGTGGGGCGGACGGAAGGCGGTGACGAAGATGAAGGTAGTTTGAAAGACAGCGGGTTAGGTGGGGCGGACGAGAAGGCGGTGTCGAAGATGAAGGTAGTTTGAAAGACAGCGGGTTAGGTGGGGCGGATGGAAGGCGGTGTCGAAGATGAAGGTAGTTTGAAAGACAGCGGGTTAGGTGGGGCGGACGGGAAGGCGGTGTCGAAGATGAAGGTAGTTTGAAAGACAGCGGGTTAGGTTGGGCGGACGGGAGGCGGTGACGAAGATGAAGGTAGTTTGAAAGACATTTGGTTAGGTGGGGCGGACGGAAGGCGGTGACGAAGATGAAGGTAGTTTGAAAGACAGCGGGTTAGGTGGGGCGGACGGAAGGCGGTGTCGAAGATGAAGGTAGTTTGAAAGACAGCGGGTTAGGTGGGGCGGACGGTAGGCGGTGTCGAAGATGAAGGTAGTTTGAAAGACAGCGGGTTAGGTGGGGCGGACGGGAGGCGGTGACGAAGATAAAGGTAGTTTGAAAGACAGCGGGTTAGGTGGGGCGGACGGAAGGCGGTGACGAAGATGAAGGTAGTTTGAAAGACATCTGGTTAGGTGGGACGGACGGAAGGCGGCGTCGAAGATGAAGGTAGTTTGAAAGACAGCGGGTTAGGTGGGGCGGACGGAAGGCGGTGACGAAGATGAAGGTAGTTTGAAAGACAGCGGGTTAGGTGGGGCGGACGGAAGGCGGTGTCGAAGATGAAGGTAGTTTGAAAGACAGCGGGTTAGGTGTGGCGGACGGAAGGCGGTGTCGAAGATGAAGGTAGTTTGAAAGACAGCGGGTTAGGTGGGGCGGACGGGAGGCGGTGACGAAGATGAAGGTAGTTTGAAAGACAGCGGGTTAGGTGTGGCGGACGGAAGGCGGTGTCGAAGATGAAGGTAGTTTGAAAGACAGCGGGTTAGGTGGGGCGGACGGGAGGCGGTGACGAAGATGAAGGTAGTTTGAAAGACAGCGGGTTAGGTGGGGCGGACGGGAAGGCGGTGTCGAAGATGAAGGTAGTTTGAAAGACAGCGGTTTAGGTGGGGCGGACGGAAGGCGGTGTCGAAGATGAAGGTAGTTTGAAAGACAGCGGGTTAGGTGTGGCGGACGGGAAGGCGGTGTCGAAGATGAAGGTAGTTTGAAAGACAGCGGTTTAGGTGGGGCGGACGGGAGGCGGTGACGAAGATGAAGGTAGTTTGAAAGACAGCGGGTTAGGTGGGGCGGACGGGAAGGCGGTGTCGAAGATGAAGGTAGTTTGAAAGACAGCGGTTTAGGTGGGGCGGACGGAAGGCGGTGTCGAAGATGAAGGTAGTTTGAAAGACAGCGGGTTATGTGGCGCGGACGGGAAAGCGGTTTCGAAGGGAACGCGTGGGCATGGAAGGGGTAAGAGGAGATGGAACAGGGGCAGAAAAGACACGAAGGAGATATTATAACAAGTCTAGAGGCAGCGCTGTACCAGTATGTGCGTGTATGTTTGGTTTGCGTCGTACGTTCGTGTGCGCGTTTGGTTTTTGCGAACGTATGTGTGTAACTTTCTGCTCAGTTACTAACAACACAGCAACGACCTCCAACCCCGTCTACTCGTTTTGCTGCATTTTCAACTTACCAACACCGCCATGTGCTTCCCGAATATTGCAGGCGAAGAACATGAATAATAATAATAATGGTGACAACGATGACGTTTACGATGATGATTATTATGATGAAGATGATGATGCTAGACCAACTACTCTGGTATCAACTGTGCTTTCTTAGAGTAATACAACAAGTAATAAAATACTTTAATAATAGACAGTTTAAGTTATAAGTTTTTCGCTCTGCTTATCGACAGTTCCGTAACTTATAGGCACTGACGTTAGCTGAATTTACCAGTGACATGGTGACATGGTGACATAAGTTTCGCGCCGAGACACGGATAAATAAATGATTACTGACCAAAAGGCCTCCATTAGTGAATACACTACTTATATAAGTTTTTAGACGTTATTTTAAAGAAGACATGCTTAAGTCTTACGTGCGATGTAATCTAGATATCTACGAACATTTAAAACCTAAAACTTTTGAGAAAGAATCGACACCTGCGCTGACAGAGAATCACTCATGTATGACATGACACACTAGAGGGTGTGTGGCAGGGGGCTCAAACTCAGTCCTCAGTCCAACCTCCCACCTATTTTTTGGGCCAACCTTCGACCTCCCATAATGTTTTATGACCACCAACCTCCCAAGTCCTGCCACCCCCTCACATTAGTGCTTAACTTGCAAGTCCACTGATTCAAACTTATAGCTGAAACTGCATTATGGCTACGTGTGAGATAAGTTCAACTTGTAAGCTATACGTTAAGTATTGATATACGTTAAGTATTGATATACGTTGGGAGCAAAACACGTATAAAAAAACTGTCTAATGATAATAGCACTTACATATAGCCTAATTCCTCAGTAACCTGAATGCAGAGGCGCGACCAACAAGTATCATTAACAGGGCCGGGCAAAACTCATAATCAAAACGAGAAACCGTCGAGGATTTATGGTGAAAATGCAATTTTGGAAAAAAGTGCGGCCTGTTTTTTGCGGAAAACAGTTATATATAATTTATAATATTCGGGACTATCGTAGTGCAATCGAAAGTATGCAATTGGTGGAGACAGTTTTGCGTAAGATCTTCCCTTACTGCAGTGTGGAGTTTACCATATAATGAGCCACTGAATGATTTGTTATTGAATTGTTTATGTCCATTGTCACTTCTATTGAATCCCGGCTGTCATCAGCACCCATCAGGACCCATCAGCACCCATCTCCCCTTCAACGTCTTCAGTGCTGTCTCTTATTTGAGTCATTGAACCTGTTGTCGCGTCAGAATAAATGTCACGCCCCCGACATTACAATTTTCTGTGTGTCACTTGCAGACAGTCGCCGTGTCGATTCGGCCGCCGTCCACCTGCCACTCCGGTCAGACGAGACAAGGACAATGCCCACAACGCGTGGCAGGAACACCGCGACAGTCAACTGAGCTACGGCCGGGCCAACTGGATGAGTGCCGACCGTACACTTTACGCGGGGCCAGAACTACCCCCGTGTACCCCGCTAATGGACACTCTACGCAAGCAGTCGTTGTACGGGCAACTACAGCAGACGACACTGCCTTGCGGCTGCAGCACCTACGTCACTAGTGCTGAACTGGGCAACTATACTTCTGGGGTGAGCACCATTCCCCGCTGTGCACCCTTGCCCAACACGCCCAATAAAACTGGTCCACCGCCACCGCATTACTTCGTCCTTGACCCCGCCGCGAAGAGGATTATAGATACCGGAAACAAACTGGCGTCTCCACAAGCCCCGCAGAACATTGGCAAGAACAGCTTCGGCGTTGTTGCCATGGAGACGGATGATGTGAAACTTCGCCAGCGAACGTCAGATGGCGCCAGTAGTTGTTGTGCAGAGGAGGAGGATTTGAAATCGGAAAAACGTGTAAAGTACATTCAACACTGCGATGCACCAGACGTCAGTTACACGGCTATTTGTAAGGACAGCATAGAGAATAACATACAGTGAACGAATTTAGCGTGCTACTTGCATGACTTTATATACATGTACATTGTTGATTCTAATGTTATCTCAAATGTCCTGTTAATTATGTGTACGGAACTGGATTGCGTATAAGCATTCAGCCATCGCGGGGTCCGTGTACGCCTAAGTAATTTGTGGTAGTATGGTTACTTACTTAACTTAATCCTATTCGTGGCTACTGGCGCATAAGGCAGAAACAGTTTAGCAGCACGTGGTTGTGATACATATTTCTGCATATGCTGGACTAGCCAAAGAATCGAACATCTAATCTAAGCCAAACGTACGCATCGTCACCGCCGAGCATGTAAATAATAGTATGTCATAACACGACAGATCAACGAGTTAGCACCGATGGTAGCTCATTTATCCGCACACGTTGGTTCTCACTTTTTTGCTGGATTAACGAAGCGTGCGTATTGGTGAATCGTGGAATAATGAAGCCATTTACAATGTATCGAGAAATGTTAAAAAAAAAGTGCGGATTACTGAATAAAACGGATTATCGAAGAACGGACTAATGAAGTTTCACTGTACACATTTGTAATATTCAATACGTTGTACAGGTACAAATATATTCAACACTTGTCATCATTATAAAGAAGATCACGTCTGTACATATGAGAGCGTGTGTGCATGTTCGTGCGTGCGTGCGTGCGTGCGTGCGTGCGTGCGTGCGTGCGTGCGTGCGTGTGCGTCACGTATGTGAGTGCGAGCCTTCTTGTCAGCGTGATGCAGTTCTTATGATATGCATGTCTACTCCGGTATGTCTACTCCGGTATGTCTACTCCGGTATGTCTACTCCGGTATGTCTACTCCGGTATGGTAGTACAGTAGTTCACAGCAGAGCGTTTACAGAATACAATGGATCAAGCCACGTTGGATTTGAAAGTTGTAACTACGTCAAGTTTCAACGATATATTGACGTCGGGTTTGCACGTTGTAGCAATGTTAAAAACTTGTTGGATTTGAAAGTTGTATCGACGTCGGGTTTCAAAGTTGTAGCAATGCTGAAAACTAGTTGGATTTG
Organism: Lamellibrachia columna; assembly: GCA_963662155.1. Taxonomy (NCBI): domain Eukaryota; kingdom Metazoa; phylum Annelida; class Polychaeta; order Sabellida; family Siboglinidae; genus Lamellibrachia; species Lamellibrachia columna. The sequence continues at coordinate 26,755,364 of OY759261.1, read as the reverse complement.
AAAGTTGGATCAACGTTAGGCTTCAGCATTGCAACAACATAGCACATTAGCTGGATTTCCACGTTGTGTCCAGGGTTGTTTGATCTCAATCATGATTTAAATCACTCCAAAAAATCATTGATTTATGATTTTCTTTTTGATTTCCGCTTTTTTATTGCTGATTCATATGAATTTAACACATAATTGTTTAGCATCGAGATCAACAAAGTTTTGTATCTTTTTAATACAAAAGCACAATGTGTGTTTTTTCTTTATTTTCATATTTGCTTATTCACAGTATTTAAAGTCAAATATTTTATGACATTGTGTATGCGTATTTTCTACATTGTGTATGTGTATTCCCATTATGTATGAGCTATTCCCTTTCTGAATGCAGTGAAGTCACAACTTGCCTTCCAGAGGAAGTCTCTTTACAAGTCAGAAACCCTGAGTTAAAATCCACTTAGAGCTTGTGTTAGTTGTTACCAATTCAGTATGTTCACTCTAGTCTAAGCAACAACTGTCTAAGACTGTGCCAGTTTGCAGTCTGGTTAGAGACCCTTAAAGTACACAGAGCCCTGGACAGGTAGGTGCTAATCCACCCTCTCAGCAAACAATAATTATCAGGGCTACAGCCACAGACACACAGCATGCTTTCCTTTCCAAGACAGATTATGCAACTACAGGGGGTGAGGCCTTGTGGACATTGTCTAATGAGTGGATTCGTCCCAGTGAATGCCACGAACAATTTAAAATTGGATCTGACGCTATATCAAATGGAATATATTATTATTATACATATATTTTAAAACGACAGTACCCTTTGTTAAGAAGACAAGTGCCCAAATCGATTTTAATAGAACACGTTTGAAAGAGTTTATAAATATAAACATCTATATAAATGTATATATACCAGATTAAAAAACAATCAAATAAATCCGAATTAAAAATAAAAAAATCCGATTTGTTTGATTTTTTTAAATCATGATTTTTTTTCAACCCTGGTTGTGTCAACATCAGATCGCTACTGTTTTCCGGTAATCAACTTCAATTGCTTACATGCGTTTACTTTGCAATTTTAGTTCCTTCGTTTATTGTGTGTTTGTCGGCGTGTGTGCGTGTGTGCGTGTATGTAGCGTAAATCGTGTACCAGACGAGCTTGACTCACCAATTTTACACCTTTTCGTCAAAACAGTAAATAAACAGGCTCATTAAAAACTTGTTTTGAACAAAATAAAGATAGATATTCACTTTGTTCCGATACATGAATCATTTTATTTGACAAGGTGTATATTCATGAACCCATGGAATACACCTAATGTAGACTATCACTTCTGCTTGCCCAATTCCTGGTATTCAGTGTCAAGCAGACATTAAATAGAACACCAGAAGAGCATGAATCACCAAGTTGACATTGTTTGTCAAAACAGTCAACAGAGCCATTAAATACATGTTTGACATTCCCTAACAAGTGGAATACAGTCAATGTAGATTAATGCATCACTTTTGTTTACCTGATATGTACAATTCCTCTAGTAACGAGTGTTCATCAGACATTATATGTACTTTCGTATTGCGAATTGTTGCAGCGAACAACAGCAGTGATAAACGTGGGATCAATTCTATTTCAGAATGTATTTTCAAGAGTCGATCGGAATTGGAATAACCTTTTTTTAATTGCTTCAAGGAATGCAGGATATTCTACTAATTTGCTATATCATCACTGCAATTGTTAGAATGTTACCCTACATTTGTCTGGTAACAGCCAGGTAGTCGTAATGAATGTACAGACAATGGCTAAGCCATTATTGAAACAATGTGAAAAGACCAGTTGGCTAATCATTGCAGTTGTTAGAATGTTACCCTACATTTGTCTGGTAACTGCCAGGTAGTCGTAATGAATGTACAGACAATGGCTAAGCCATTATTGAAACAATGTGACAAGACCAGTAAGCTGACCAATTCATGGCTTCAGAAACACCAGCTCAATGAAACAATGCACAACAAGCAAGTTAAATATTCCTTTATGTTGTGTTGGGGGACACACTGTGGCTCCCACACATTCATGACACACACAGAAGGCATAATTACAGATCTCTGCATACAGACCAATTACAAATGTGTATTCAGAGCAGGAGCTATAACTTATATTGAACCCAAAGAAAGCTCACAACACCATATCATAGATTGAACTGTGCCGACCTTGACATCTGAAAAGTAACAATGGCAAGCTGACTAAAATTGGAATTGACTCCATGGTTGAGGAGTGAACATTTACGTGAAACATTTTCTCAAACTAACCTTATGATCTAATTTTTTTTATAAATCACACAATATATTTTCATAACTAACAGTAAACACTACCAATGAAATCAGATGTATGACTTCAGATTGATCACGAACACTGCTAATCCACTCTTTCTATTTGTTCCTCTGTCTTACGTACTTCAGCTAGACTGAGAGCGATGCATTCACATCTGCCTCAGTTCATGTCTGCTTCTTCAGGTCACTCGTTTAAAAGGAATTAAATAAAGGAATTAAATGAAAAATTTATTTACACCGAAGGTCAGATGAAACGAATACAAAGCACACTGCACAAGCCCCAGCCAGCCATCATGGCTGCTCTATTGCCCGGAAAAGTCCCGATGGCGGCGATGTAATTTATAAATATTTCACAAGTATTGCAGTTTTATTCCAAAATAATGAAAAATACATCACGATAAAGACAACATTATAGTCACGTGCGTTCCATACAAACGATAAAACAAAATAGTTCAATTAACAAAAGCGTATGGTGACATTTACTCTCATATATTTGTGGATTATTTCGCTTCCCTCGACTTCGTTCGTTCAAACTCAAGGCAGTGTGGCGTCACGCGCAATGCACGCTGGTATATAGTAGAGATGCCCCTGCTTTTCTCAATAATTTGTTTTGGTGACAGCTGCCATAAATTACCTAACATTACAAATGTAAAGAGTCTTAATATTAGTAAATTTAGGTAAGGCGTCATACACCGCATATTTTGTATTGTCTTAGACAATTTTATAGTTAACCTTCGCAACTTGAACAAATAAAAAAGTTGTAACGCCAACGCCAACTCGTACGCGTGCGCCGAGTTGTGCGCTACTTCACATTTGTTTGCGGTCGAATCAGAAGTAACCGCGAAACTTGAAGTTGGAGGGAAGTCGGAGGAACGCTCGTAGGTCAAAAATGGAAAACCCGCGTAAGCACAAATGCGCCTATATTTCGTACATAAATAGTTGTTGTAGTTAAAAAGTAACTATACGGTGTCATAGTTCAACCTTTTAGGAACACACACGTGTATATCAAGTTTTGTTTGAAATACACATAGGTAAGTTTGACAACGTTTTAAAAGACCTACGATTTGCTTGTTTGCGACCGCAGCGCCAGCGATGCGATGAGGCACAGTGGCCGTGAAATACAAATCTGTTTCTTAGACTCCTTAGGCTTAGATCTAGTTAATTGCATAGTTAGCAATGTAGGTTCTGAATGTTATATATGGGTATGCGCACAGTTTCCCAATGTAACGGACTTTTATCTAATATATATTAAGCCATATTTAACTAATTTATTTATTTTGTAAACATAGTCGAGTGTTTGACTACATTTAGTCATTATGCAGGCATATCATGTTTTCGTGCCACCAGAGAAAATATACAATACTTCAAATAAAAATTGCAGACTTTGCTTTGAAAAAGGACGTGCAGTTCACAGCAACAGAAGATTTATTGTTGCTGACAGAAGGCGTGGGTCAGAACACATACACGGTCGACAAGTGTGGACCAACATCGTGGTCATTGCTGTTCTTGCCTGTAAAGCACTACAAGTCAAACAACCGAGCACAGTTAAAGAAGTAGGCTGTGTCTACATGCGCTCAGATAAATGCGCTCAGATAAATTTGTATTAGATGTAATCATTACATCATATGCTACTGCAATTCGGAATATAATTTTTTAAATGTAAAAAAAATTACTGCAATTTGCAAACGTATATTTGACCACCTCCAGTCTTGGAAACTACTGAAGATGTTAAACAGTCGTTGATAAATATTAAGCAGTTCTTGATAAACTTATGGAGCATAAGATACAATATTATAAAACCTTGAATAATTACTGCTTGTCCTTCTCCTTGGTATTTTCTCTGTAATGTAAGGTACTCATTATATCTGTAATGTAAGGTACTCATTATATCTGTAATGTAAGGTACTCATTATATCTGTAATGTAAGGTACTCATTATATCTGTAATGTAAGGTACTCATTATATCTGTAATGTAAGGTACTCATTATATCTGTAATGTAAGGTACTCATTATATCTGTAATGTAAGGTACTCATTATATATGTAATGTAAGGTACTCATTATATCTGTAATGTAAGGTACTCATTATATCTGAGTGCATTACTAATTATTGTTATGCCACTGATTTGATCACACACACACACACACACACACACACACACACACACACACACACACACACACACACACACACACACACACACACACACACACACACACACACACACACACACACACACACACACACACACACACACACACACACACACACACACACACACACACACACACACACACACACACACACACACACACACACACACACACACACACACACACACACACACACACACACACACACACACACACACACACACACACACACACACACACACACACATATGAATATTCCTCACCATTTCATTAATATATATATATATATATATATATATATATATATATATATATATATATATATATATATATATATATATAAATGAAATGGTGAGGAATATGTACCTACAAGGTACATATTCTTGAAACCGACCATATTTACAAATGTAAGAAGTAGAAAGAAAGAATGTAACAAAGTATGCTCAAGTGTTATGTCTTTACCCTCATTTCGAAGCTTTGTGTATATGTGTAAAGTGTATGCATGAGCAATTGGCATATGTACTGATCCGAAGTATAAAACGACGTGGATACAGAAAGTAATTACAAATTACTCGTAGTAGTAAAAATAGACGATTAAAAAGATTTATTAATGTTAGATACACAGACCCACAGCTGCACGTAATGTTGCCACATTATTATATAAGATAAGATAAGATACGTTTTATTATCAAGTAGCAATTACAAGCAATTTGTAGTATTGTGGCGTTAGCACACACATACACTCATGCACACGGACTAAACATTACATATCACCAATCGTAATACTAAAAACAGTTGAAACAAACGAGAGTTATATATAGATAAAAAAAAAAAACCCGACATTGCAACTACCTGCCAGAGCCAAGACATTTATGATTGCTCTCCCTTTAAAATCTCAGCGCTTGAGGATAGAAACTATTGTCGTTTTAATTTTTATGCAACGGTAGCGCTTACCGGAGGGAAGGAGTTCAAAGAGATGGTTGGCTGGATGACATGCGTCTTGTACAATACGCTTGGATTTACGCAAACTGCGAGATAGATAAAGAGACCTGATGGACGGCATATTTAACCCGATTAGTTTAGAAGCGTTCTTGACGACTGATTCAATTTGATTAATTTCATCTTGGCTGGCGCGACCAAACCAGACAGTAGTAGAAAATGACAAGACACGGTAGAAACGTGTTAGTATTGTTTGAGAGCGTTTTTTGTGTTTTTTTAATGATGTCAATCGAGTTGTTACACCAGGATCTTTTGAAATAGTCGAACCCAACAATTTTACAGAGTTGGCTTGTAAGACTTCAGCACCGTCAATGAAAAGGGGGTGGATGGGTGTTTTCTTTCTGCGAAAATCAATGATAAGTTCCTTTGTTTTGAATATGTTTAGTACCAGGTTGTTGTTCTTACACCAGCCAACCAGTCTTTGAACTTCCTCTCTATACACAGACTCGTTAGCATTGTTGACACAGCCAATTACAGTGGTGTCATCCGAGAACTTAACCACGCGAACAGATTGGTTACCAGATACACAGTCGTTTGTAAAGAGACTGAAAAGGAAAGGAGAAAGCACGCAGCCTTGTGGGGCACCAGTGTTAAGAATAACAGGTTTGGAGAGAGAGTTGTTGACCTTGACAGATTGAGGCCTGTGAAGAAGAAAGTTGAGGGTCCAGTGAAAGATGGCAGGATGCACATTCAGAGATACAAGTTTATCAAACAACTTCACAGGAATTATAGTGTTAAAGGCCGAGCTAAAGTCCACGAAAAGAATCCTCGCATATGTACTCGGTTGTTCCAGGTGCTTCATAACATAACGTAAATCAGAGGCAACTGCATCGTCCACAGATCTGTTAGTTTGATAAGCAAACTCGGGAGGATCCAATAGACCGGCCGTGGAAGATTTCAGATAACGGAGCATAATGTGTTCAAAAACTTTCATCGCAACTGAGGTAAGTGCCACTGGACGGTAATCGTTCATGGTAGAGACTTTAGCCTTCTTGTGAATAGGTATAATCACAGAAGTTTTAAAACACGTTGGAACTATGCACTGTTGGAAAGATGAATTGTAAATGTCAGCGAATACTGGAGCAAGTTGATCGGCGCAATTCTTGAATGTATATGATGAGATGTTGTCAGGACCCGAAGCCTTGCGCGTACTCAGTCGCTTGAACAATGTCCGCACGTCAGCAACGTTATCGGTGAAAGGCGGCGACAGAGGAGTGTCTGTGGGGACGGGGCGCTGTTCCGGCGATGTGTTTAACTTGACAAATATGCTGTAGAAGTCGTTTAGTTTGTCGGGGAAGGCCGGATCGGCGTTGTAAATGACTGAAGCACTTGGTTTATACTGTGTAATTTGACGTAACCCTTGCCATACAGATATGGTGGTGTTGGAAGCAAATTGGTTTTCAAGTTTGCGTTTGTGTTTGTACTTAGCCGAACTAATCGTCTTGCGCACTACGTACTTCGTATAAATACCTGACTGTGAAATGTGAGCCGCACGTTTGTTTAATTGATGAATCGAATCACTGGTGAATCAACGTCAAACTACGAATTCCTAGTGTTGTCGAATAGACACATTTTAGAGTCGGTTTTTCAACAGGCAAGTGTTTGCTTACTGCAAGTAGTCTTCTATGGAAGGAGGTTCAACGTCAAAGTACGAAATGGTAACGTTGACGTAGAGGCACGTTTTACAATTTGTCAACAGGCAAGCGACAACGTCAATAAAAGCGAAATTACGTACAATGTATCCAAGCCCTCACTGACGCAGCGGTGTCATGGATTTGTTCAAATTTGACTGCTGTAGAGCGATTCGCGCACCTCTGTATGGTGCCAGCAGAACTGCCAGCAACGGACAGGCAGGATCACCGTTTAAGTAATAGGGTTCCCCATTCCGGTCCACCTTGTTTGTCAACTGCGGGAGAATTCCACTATCTTGTATGCAATATCTAGCCATTCCTGATCGAGATTTGTGAGGCGTATACTGAACCTCTCGTGAACAAAGTCAATCATGGCTTAAATATCAGGCCAAGTTCTGATGCACCACGACCAAACATTTCTTCCATATTACACACGCCACTTGGATATGCAAGGTGGCGTAGCATTACGCAAAGTCCACCAATGCCAGCAAACACCTTGTCGTGCAGATGGTGCAGGGCAAGTACCATCGCGTCGCCAGCTAAGCCCAGTATTGCATTGTTCTTATCTGTATAAGAAGAAAAACATATCATGTTTGTCACAAAATGTATTAATGGTAAACATTATGGTACCATAAATGATGGTATAATTTTTTAAAACAATAATTTTAGCTAACATCATGGTACCATACGTTATGGCATAAAAAAATTTGACACACTGTTTTTGTTTCTTTGGCCTGATCGTACCAGCAACAGTGTTTGCGTGTCACGTTGCTCATTTATCGTTCAAGCGTTCTAAATTCCGCCTTCTTGCGATTATAGATTGCGAGAAAGGTTAAATAGTTTCGATAATGCAAATCATGTATATTTATTTATTTCGTACATGCATATTTACAGGCACTCATGAACAAGCTGCAGTGTTGTACGGCATCACGGAGGCACTCATGGACAAGCTGCAGTGTTGTACGACATCACGGAGGCACTCGTGAACAAGCTGCAGTGTTGTACGGCATCACGGAGGCACTCATGAACAAGCTGCAGTGTGCTACGGCATCACGGAGGCACTCGTGAACAAGCTGCAGTGTTGTACGGCATCACGGAGGCACTCATGAACAAGCTGCAGTGTTGTACGGCATCACGGAGGCACTCATGAACAAGCTGCAGTGTTGTACGGCATCACGGAGGCACTCATGAACAAGCTGCAGTGTGGTACGGCATCACGGAGGCACTCGTGAACAAGCTGCAGTGTGGTACGGCATCACGGAGGCACTCGTGAACAAGCTGCAGTGTTGTACGGCATCACGGAGGCACTCATGAACACGCTGCAGATGGTGCAGAATTTGGTGGCCAGACTGATCGCAAGACCCGCGGTACAACCTACTCGCCCACCCGCGGTACAACCTACTCGCCCACCCGCGGTACAACCTACTCGCCCACCCGCGGTACAACCTACTCGCCCACCCGCGGTACAACCTAGAGGGCTATGGAAAGCTTTCTCGGTGTCCGGACCTACATTTTGGAACATGCGGTAATTAGAGACTCTGACTAAGTTCAAGACTCTCTGGCTACTTCCACTGACGAACTGTGCTTTACGAAGTGGTTTTTTATGAACATGTATTTTATTTTTTCTATTTATTTATGCATTTACTCTGATATATTTTAATTAATTTTAATATATTATAGCTGTTTATTTAATAATTTTAATATTTCAGTCACTTCGCCATGAATCTTAGTTACTTAATATAACTAGTCTATTTAAGCTTCGTCTAAAACTATATTTACCTGTATATATATATATATATATATATATATATATATATATATATATATATATATATATATATATATATATATATATATATATATATATACATATATATTTCTTAAACTTTTATTATGATTCCATGTACATCTTATAATGTGTATACGCGCCTATGAACGGACTGGTCCCAGATATTTGGCGCTATATGAATGTTAGTAATAATAATAATAATATATATACACGCACTATATTTATATATAATTACGATAATACAATGGAGCCACGTTGTCATATGTATAATATATATATATATATATATATATATATATATATATATATATATATATATATATATGCTAGGCTAGCGCTGCCGATCGCCAATTGCGCCATAGGCGAAACGGTTTCCCATTTGGCGAAAGGAAAAAACAACTCTTCGCCAATTTGGCGAAACGCTTTAACGGCCACGTCGTGTCGCGTAAGTGGCGGTGAACCCGTGAATCATAGCTGCCCGCCACCCGTGGAATTGTTTTCGCGCCCCAATCTGTAATTGCCCGGCGATAAGCCAATGGTTTAATTGCTTCCGGCGAAAGTTTGCGTCCTGGTGGGCAGCCTGCGGGGCAGCTACAAAATAATATTATAACCTGTAAAATGTGGGAGCTCACTTCCTCGTAGTTTTTCAGTTTGTTATCGGTTAAAATGATTCGTAAATGTACTTCGGCGGGCGATGATCGCGGAAAGAAACGACAGCCACGTTTAATCAAGGCGGACTGGTTCGTACGTTTTGCATGGCTTATTCGCGATAGCAAAAGCCACGTCTTTCGCTGCAAAGTTTGCGTGCATGCGAAAGCAAAGAACGTGTTTTTCACCGGGAAGGACTGCGCCAAGTCCAAGAAGGACGACTTGGCAAAACACGAGATATTTCCCGACCACCGGAGATCGACGTTGCTGCCGAAGCGCCAGATGGACTTCGTGACTGCGAACGATCACGCGAAGTCGGCGATTATCGCCCATGTGTGGACGGTGTTGACGGATTTACTGGTTTTGTGAAACGGGTGGACACTGTCGCGGAGACCATGGTAGTGGTGGTGGACACTTGGGCCTGAGGCGACACTTGTATGGTGACGTTCTCTGTGTTGGAGATTTGTAGTGTGATCGATTTTCTTGTTTTATATTTATAATTAAACATTGTTCTGTTAATTTTATTGGTATATTAGGCCTAGTAAAAAAAACTAGTTTCTCGTCCGAACTTTTGTTAAGGAAGAGGGAGGCCCTTATTATTTACTATTTATGCATTTTTTCTATTAGTTTCGAAGATGGCCGCCATGTCTTAGATGTGGTTGATTAAAAGACAAGCTGTAGTTTTTTCCGATGCAATATGGAACATGCCATAGATGTATATTACTATATAGCCTGCCATTCCATTATCAGATACATTACCAAACAAACAAGAAGCAAACGCAATGTTGAATGTATTTATGAATGTCATGTGTAGGTTTGGCCATGGTTTCATTAGTTTATATCACAGGCATACAACTGAATGGCATTTAATAAATGCCATTTATACTGATTGAGACTGGAATTATATAAGTGAGTCTACGTAAAGACTAATGCAAGGCATCATCATTCAAATCTTATTTTAGACTCTGTAGAATGCACATACATCCCTACACCTTGTGTGATGAATAACGAGTGAACTGAAACAGTATAACAGTACTTTGTACAGCAAGTTTTGGACAAAGATTTCTAGTGGAATTTTTATTTGATGTGTACACGCATCTGACCACAGTAATACATTGTTTTATATATCAGTTCTTAAATATTAATTTTTTTAAATTAATATTACTATCGAATGCATAAGGCAAATAACAACAATAATCAACGCCCGATTCTGCTGAATACTTTAAATAATACATACAAAACATAGACCCCCTACATCATTGTTTTTTTGTATTAAGTCACTGATCTCTACGTGTATCATATAGAGAACAGTGGCATTTAGTAATATCTGACGATTCCGTTTTTATAACGTCACTGTAAACAATGGAAAAACTATGCTTTGGTAATTACTTTCTGCTGTTTCTATTTCGTGTGACACGTTTCCATGCACTGACTCAGCCTACTGTTATTCCTTCACATTCCATTCAGTTGATACAGAAGTGTCACAATGTCACAAGAGAGCGCAGTGCACATAATATACATACAATGCTATACAATGGCTAGCCGTGCCGATATCCACTCGACGTTCACAAACGTATGTTTAACATAGTGTAAAGTATATGCCAGTTTGATTTAATAACTAATTGCATTAAGTTATTAGGACCCGTGTGTTCGATATATTAAACACCTAGATTAACAACAGAAAAGCATGGTTAGAAAAGCTTGTAACGAAACCATCCAAGTGGATTTTTACAAAGTCCATATTGTACCAAAGATTGATTATAATGTTAAAGCACTTCCTGCCCTCCTCTAATCCTGACGCTTGCTAAATTGCTTTGACCTCGGAGGTCAACGAAATTTGGGAACAGAAAGAGCCATGGGAACCATGGATGCGTCCAGCTCCAAAAGTTTAATTTGTAAATTTGGCAAGGACAATTCCGGAAGACATCACTGTCCAGCTGTTGAGATGAAGGGTGGTTTGGCAAGTTGAACCAATGGTAAAGCGCATTTGGTATTTAGGCAATTATATCGCCTCTAGTGACAACATCTGAATTTGGTAAACTGAGAGTATAAATACCCCAGATGAGGAATTGAAAGGGGCCGGCATATTTAGGCATCCAAAGTATTAGTAAGGGTGATCCTGGCAGGCCATACCTGCTTTGCAGTTAAACTTCAAAATTACCGGTAATTTTTAACCATTCAATGTTTCATTTTAAACTTCTAGACATTACGTGTCTATATATTTTTCAGTGATGTTTACATTCACTGCTAACTATATGTTTACCATGATATTTATCTTCATTGCTTTTCCATTGTCAACGTGAGCAATTATATTGCCGTCTGATGTACACGATTAAAATCTCGTCTAACCTGGAACAATGCATTGGCTACACTTCTGTAGTACTCTATGTACTCATTGATCGAGTGAGTACAAATTTATTTATAAATCTCGACACGGAGGCGCAAAGAAGACCAACAATTAAAGCACTTACATACACATGTGAGAATTGCCTTCCCGGACCAGTGCGTGTGGCCACGAAGAAGATAAGAGTGGAGGCGGATATCTTACAATAGGATTCTCAGAACGAGGCAGCCGTGCATTATCTGGATGCATATATCACGGTAACAAGACTACCTGATTTGTCTAGAGCATCTTACCATGGTATATCAACCCAGATAACACACGGCTGTCTCGTTCTGAGAATCCGTCTGACTTTTGATTCATTTCGAATGCGGCCGAGTACGCACGTTGGCACAAACACGCGATTGTTCGAACGATCTGTGTGTTTTCTGTTATTGTTGTTGTCATGTTTGTATAGGGATTTGTAACCACTGAACCACTAAGTCTCGTGGTAAATACCGGAAGTGCTTTTATTCAGTCAAACAACAAAACACATACAGCTGCAATCGATGCATCGCAAACCCGTTGTAACGCTATAGCGCACAGCTATACATAATACTTCCCCAACCTTAAATGAAGAATTTAATCAAGTTAACTACAACTACAATCCAAGTAGTATATAACAAAACAAGGTATTCTGAGTTCCACGTTTGCTTTGAAACTATTAACATTGTAAAATCAAAGTCCAGCACAGCAAAGTTCACTACTAATCTCTAGTGTGAAAACTATAGTCTAGTTACTAATAACACTGATGATAATCTTCTGAATCAGCACTGTGACAAGTACAAGTCCAGGTTTACAACTGGTTTCGGAACACGGGTTGACCTTCGAAGTCGAGGTAAGTCCACAGTTGGTGTATTCTTCTTAGCAGGACTTTGAACAACAACCTCAGGTGTGCTCACTCGTGGTTGACTCTGTCTGACAGGAGTTTGAACCATAGCAGATGGCCTGGTCGGTTGAATTGGGACATATGGCTTGTCCAGCACTGGTGCAGCGTTTGTGCTCCACTACCATCAGGTACCCACACTGGTCTTTCCGCCAGGGAGTCATCTCGGGGAGTCATGTGTTCCACATGAACCGTGCGTCTGTTGTTTCCTGGAAGCCTCACGATGTACGTGAGTGGGCCTAGTATTTTAGTCACTGTTCCAGGGATCCACTTCTCCTTGCCTCCCCTCGTGTTTCTGATTCTGACAGGCTGATACATGTCAAACTGTGAGAGTCTCACGGGCCGTGGGCCATCGTGGTGTTGCTTTTCTTTCTGCTGTCGCTCGTGAACCTTGGTTTGCAGGCTCGGTTTCAGGAGGGTTAAGCTCTCTTCAGAAAAGTTCAGCAGGAGTAAGGCCTGTAATGCTGTGTGGTGTGCTTCTGTTTTGAAACAGGATGTCGGAAAGCCGATGTTGCAAAGGAGTTCGAGGGTCTGCCTTTGCTAACATGTTCTTGAAGGTTTGTACATTCCTCTCCGCCAGGCCGTGTGATGCAGAGTAGTAGGGCGGACATAACACTGAGCACATGCTTCTCATAACATGGCTCTTTACATTATCGAATAAGTTTCGACATTACTCTAATCATTGAATCAGTTCCCGGATCAACCTACTTCATTCAGCTTACCAGGTTCTAACTCAATTGATTAGTAATAGTAAGAGAAAACTACTATTCTGGACATCCTAGGCTAATCCACATAACTATATATATTTGGACACTCCTCTGGATGGGTTAACAGAATATTCCCTGCTTTATGTAACTACACTGTTCGCTTTCTAGAACAACAACTTTGAGTGCGCTTCTACTCTTGGCTACTCTGTCCTTGGACGGGTCAGCGGACATCGTTAATATAGTTGTACCATCCGCTATCTAGATATATGTGCTCTTTTAATATAGCTGTAGTCTTCTACTGGGGCAGTCTCCCGTTTACACACCGCTTGTCTCCCTGCTATAACTAGATGGGTACATGACTTTACAACGTGTTTAACACCATTTAACTCCAGAATGTCTCAAACTCCTCGGCAGTGAACTGTGATCCATTATCTGAAACCACAGATTCAGGAAGTCCGTACGCCGATAACAGTTTTCGCAGCTCTGTTTTCGTGCTTCCAGCTGTGGTGCTGTTCATTAATAAAACTTCAAGCCACTTTGAGTGGCTGTCTACCACAACCAGGAACATCTTTCAGTTCATTTCTGCGAAGTCAACACGCGCTCTTTGCCACGGGCGTGTGGCCCAGGGCCATGGCATGAGAGGTGGCCCAGGGCCATGGCATGAGAGGTGCTGCGGTTGGTGCGTTTCTCTGCTTTGAACATTCCGGGCAGCTCCGTACCATTTCTTCAATGTCACTGTCTATTCCCGGCCACTACACGAAGCTCCGGGCAATGGCCTTCATCCTCACCATTCCCGGGTGCATGGCGTGTAACTCATGAAGCAGTTGCTCGATGTATTTCATTGGAATGACGGCTCTCCTACCACATACGATGCATCCATCTTCAAGGGAGAGTTCCTCCTTCCGAACAAAGAATGGGTATAGTTTGTCAAATCTGGCACATGACTTTGGCCAACCATGCAGAGTGTAATCATAGATTTTTGTCAAAGTAGTGTCTTTACGTATAGATTCCGCTATCTGCTGTGCGGTTACCGGCAGTTCGTTGACTGTCAACATGCACACAGATTCGATCTCATCTGAACTGGCAGATTCAGGAGTATCTACTGCCAGTCTGTTGAGCATATCCGCATTGGCGTTTTCCTTTGATGGAATGTACTGGATGTCATACTGGTACCCGGCTAATACCAACCCCCAGCGTTGGATCCGCGCTGCTGCCATAGACGGTATGCCAGTCTTTGTTCCAAATATCTTCATCAATGGACGATGATCTGTCCTCTTGGTGAATGGTCGCCCCATGAGGTATTGATAGAATTTCTTCACACCGAAGACGTTCCTAGTGCCTCGCGTTCGATTTGAGAGTAGTTACGCTCTGCGGCACTCAGTACAAGGTGAGGTTGAACAAGACTGACATCTGACATTTGATGGCAGTTCACAGCTCCAACTTCATACGGGCTTGCATCCGTGGCAAGAATGAGTGGCCTGCTTCCATCGTAGTGAGTAAGTACCGTCTCACTAGAAAACAAACTGTTGCACTGGTCGAATGCTTCATCGCATGAACTGTCACACGACCATTCGACGCCAGCCTTCAGGCGTTCGTACAGAGGATGCAAAACGGTGGACAAGTTTGGTACAAACTTCGCATAGTATTACGCGACACCCAATAAGGTTTGTAGTTCCGTTATATTAGTTGGAGGCGGTGCCTTCCGGATGGCCTTCACTTTATCCTGAATAGGTTGGATCTCATTTGCACTGACTGTGTGTTCCAGGTACTGCACTTGGGACTTCAGAAACTGGCATTTCGTCTTGTTCAACCTCACCTTGTACTGATCCAACCTTTGCAACACTTGTTCCAGTGTCTTCAGATGCTCCTGTTCAGTGTTTCCAGAATGTCGTAGACGAAACACATGACATACATTTTCTATTCCTGCTAGAATGTTGTCCGTTGTTACTTGGAACACGGCCGGCGCAGTTTTAACACCGTAAGCTAAATGCCGTGTCCTGTACAGTCCCTTGTGAGTGTTAAGGGTGACCAGTGTTGACGATTTCTCATCAACCTCGAGTTGGTTGAATGCACCACTCAGGTCCAGGATTGAGAACACCGTCGGTTTCTTCCCTTTGTGAACCAGGTTCATGATTTCTTGCTGTTAAAATCATTACCACCTTTGCTGTTACCTTTTCTCTTACTAAAGTTCTGCACCCGGTTGACACTTTCAACCTGATTAGTACTGGCAGTAGCATGGGAAGACCGGTTTCTTCCTGCTGATGAGGCATTGAATTCGACAGAGCATTTGGCTGCAAGTTCTTCAGCCACTGCCTCATTGTATGCATTCTCAAAAGTTGGTGTGTTGTCTTTCAGCATTAGTTTTGCCTGGACAGAAGATAGGTTTAGTCCTTTCACAAACACATCCCGCAATATCTCTGTTTGCTGTCTGATATTCACAATCACCACATAGCTCCCGCAACGCCAAAGCATATTGTGGGACCGATTCTGTAGGCTTTCTATTTCTGTTCATGAATTGATTCCTTCGACCGATAACTGTTAGTTGTTGTTTGTATACTCCGTGGGCCGCAGCCACAACTTCCTCATAACTTTTGTCTCCCAGACTTTCTGGTTTAAGTTGGCTTTTTATTTTTGTGAAAGCTTGCGGACCAACGCTGTTAAGCATCAAACACTTTTTTTGTGTCCTCGGGCACAGCATTCGTTGTTAAAAAAAATCAAAACGTTCAAGATAGTTTTCGAGTAATTTCCTCTCTTCGTTGTATTCCTCATAACGCAGGGTTCGTGAAGCCATTTTTTTTTCGTGCTCAGACTCATCTCTTCGCCAATATTGTCATGTTTGTATAGGGATTTCTAACAACTGAACCACTCAGTATCATGGTAAATACCGGAAGTGCTTTTATTCAGTCAAACAACAAAACACATACAGCTGCAATCGGTGCATAGCGCACAGCTATAAATAATAGTTGTGATTTACGCAATCTGCGTCAGACGTCAGCATCAGTTCTTTTGTACGGTACGAATGCTTCGTGAAACCGACCATATTTACAAACGTAAGAAGTAGAAAGAAAGAATGTAAGAAATTATGCTCAAATGTTAATTCACCGTTATATATCGGTAGTAACGTATTGTTTGTTGATGTCACTCGAGTGTCTCCAACCATATAACATCACTCGTACCTCCAACACTAGTGATGTTATCTGGCTGGTAACACTCTCGTGACATCAACAAACAGGGTATTATTCCCTAATTGTCGTGCTGCTGCTGTGTGACATTTTGACAAGTCTGTGTGTTGGTGTTGGTGTTGGTTACGAGATGACGCAATTCAATAGTGACGTCATTTCACTGACCGGCAGCGTATTCCTTGAAAATGCAGTAATAAATAATATAATTACAGAGGGAGTAGTTCAAAGTTAGCATTGTTAGTGAAATTAATGCCTGGATGTATGCAACATATAGCTAAATAATATAGGGTATACGGATCTATATATGGACAGAAAAAGCTATGTGGATATTAAACAGCGGCCCCGTAGTGCAAGATGTCGCGGGGTATTTCGTTAACGTTAAATGAATTCATACCTAATGGCACTATTCTGTGCAATTGTCAGTGTTACAGTCTAGATGCACGTAAAAGACAACTGGCTTTGTCCTCATACTTTTGCTGAATCATATTCTATGTTTTTCTTCTTTTAAATTTAACTGTGTGGAAATATTCAAATAGTTCGTGTTCGCCCTACAAACCACCTGCTTCCCCGGCTCGCTGAAGAAGGGCGAATGGGAAGAAGGAAATACGATGCTGAAGGTTCCGCAGTTTATTTAATAGTAGCTTTAGAATGAGTCAATGTGTCTAGAGTAAACATATTAAGTATCAGAGAACGTCTCGGTATGTCTGAATGAGCATGCTAGTCGGGACATGATGGTATGATTTAATAATGCCAATATTTTGAAATTAGGTTGTCCAACCCAGGCCTACTTTTATTGTATTACTAGCCGAGTTGCCCGGCGTTACACGGGATATGGCAACCACTGCAAGAGTTGGCCGGCGTTACACGGGATATGGCAACCACTGCAAGAGTTGCCCGGCGTTACACGGGAGATATGGCAACTACTGCAAGAGTTGGCCGGCGTTACACGGGATATGGCAACCACTGCAAGAGTTGGCCGGCGTTACACGGGATATGGCAACCACTGCAAGAGTTCCCCGGCGTAACACGGGATATATGGCAACCACTGCAAGAGTTGGCCGGCGTTACACGGGAGATATGGCAACCACTGCAAGAGTTGGCCGGCGTTACACGGGAGATATGGCAACCACTGCAAGAGTTTAGGACTCGTTGCACTACCCAGTCAACGTGTTGTAGTGTAATGCCAATGGCAATGACAAAGTCATGCCGGGGGAATTTCTAATATATATACATAGCCATCAGCCCAACTGTGGTTCAAAATACAAGCATCACATCATACAAGTCCGGTACAACATTATGCTTAATTTATGTCAAGTTCTGCCCTCCCATTTTTAGAATCGATGATATATTCCCATTGCACTGCTGATGAAATACTGCAACTCCAATTGCACAATCTGATTACAACTCGCAGTTTCTACTCATAGTTTCTTTGCTCAGTTCTCCGACCAGCACAATCGGAGAAAGAGTCGGAGTTGAAACCATCGTTGTTTGTCGTATCGTTTCATATCGACCATATGTGCTCATTACACTATGTAATGCAGCTTCGCTTCTTTTAGCACCTGGACTCGTAAAGTTCGCCGCGGGACATCAATCAGTACGTTTTCCCTTTAACTGGCCCTTTTTCGGCAGACCTTTTTGACAAATGGTGCAACACGTCATACACGCTGCCGATTACACCTTATGCGACTCTATCCACTTCTCGCGTAGTTTGTCGACCATGTAGTGCTTGAGTACGTTAGAGCGACGAAGTTTGTCATACTCGGGGATGGTCGGAATCATGTGATGATGCTCATGAGAGTGATCAAGCAGGCGATATGGAACCTTTGTGAAGGAGCATTTTTTCTGCTGGATGATCACCTTGCCGCCCGGCACAAGTTCAGTCTGAAACAGCGTCGTGTAACTGTACGTCGTGTAACTGTACGTCGTGTAACTGTACGTCGTGTAACTGTACGTCGTGTAACTGTACGTCGTGTAACTGTACGTCGTGTAACTGTACGTCGTGTAACTGTACGGCGTGTAACTGTACGTCGTGTAACTGTACGTCGTGTAACTGTACGGCGTGTAACTGTACGTCGTGTAACTGTACGTCGTGTAACTGTACGTCGTGTAACTGTACGTCGTGTAACTGTACGTCGTGTAACTGTACGAAGTCTCAGTGCCCAATGTAAGTCAACTGATGGTTGGGTTGACGGACTGAGTTATTCATATTATAATTATCGTTCAGTGTGGGAAATATGCGATAGTGTATGACACTTAGGTGCGTAGACAGATATAGTTATATGGTAAGTATTCGCAATATTGATTTTCACACTTTTCCGTAATCTGTGTAATGCAAAACTGAATTCCTAATTACCAAATGGTTTTAATATATAACCCTAAATATGTTTCGGTATCTGGGAGCAATGTTTACGTCGAGACGCGATGCAACATTGGATATTCGGCAAATGTTAGCAATGAAAATGTAAGAGCTGAATAACATGCAACACTTGTGTAAAGGTAGGAATAAAGGGATGAAACTGAAGGCGTTGTGAACATGTGTAGTTACTTTAGCTGCATGTAGTTGCGAAGCGTCGGTACTACTACTATTCGGTACTAACACACTGGTATTGCGCGAACAGACTGGTATTGCGCGAACACACTGGTATTGCGCGAACACACTGGTATTGCGTGAACTACATATGTAGCGCAAAACAGGTCGTGCATTTTTTTCAAGCGCCAAAAACTTAAATGTGTTGGCTACACTAAAAGACACAATGGATTGGAAAAGACGATTCTTGAGGGAATAGTGGCAGGGAAAAGACTTGAGGGAATAGTGGCAGGGAAAAGACTTGAGGGAATAGTGGCAGGGAAAAGACTTGAGGGAATAGTGGCAGGGAAAAGACTTGAGGGAATAGTGGCAGGGAAAAGAAATCGAGGCAAACCACGACAAAGATCACATATGTATGTGGACCAGCGACAGCGACTGGTAGAATAGCTGGAGAACTACATCGATTTCGTAAAAATTGGACAGCGACGTTCTGAACAGGATTGACGAATAAAAGAGGAGCCTTAGAACATACCTTAGCTTCAAACCTTTTAAGCTTCGGCAAAGACACGGGGGCCTTTCTTTTGTCGCTAGTCGGGTTAAACAGATGCAGTCGGCGTTCAAGATAGTTGAGTGACTTGTCACTCGTTTCCCAGTCGGTGTAGACTGGTTTGACGAGGGACACTTGGCGGGAGAGCGGCGGCGGGAAACAGCAGGCTTCACTTTGCATCGAGTCGTCAACAAGGGTTTCCGCGTTCTGTGGGTTGTTTGTGTCCTCTGCCGTGGCCATTTCGGTAACGAATGTTTTTTCCTTCATCATCGGATTAGCTGCCGCTACTTCAACGTGGACATCTTTGACTTCCTTGTTGTTGCTGCCGCTGACTGCTCCGGTAGTGACGTCATCGCCTTCAAGTGGCGCCCCGGCACCTTCCGCGTCCTTGTCAGTCGTAGGTGCCTGTTTCTCTGCAGCCTTCTCGAGATAATCTTCAATGAAGTCCCGGTTTTCCGACAACATCTCCTGCAGTAGTCTTTCCTCCCGTTCGTGTTCTTCCCGCAACTTGGCGTCTGCCTGCCTCTTTGTCGCCTCCTCCTCGTCCCTTTTGAGAGCCGCTCGAAGGACGCTGGTCGAGCGAGCTTTTGACAGCGCTTGACGTGCTTTCCACGACGGACCTGTGAGACGATAGATGGTGTAATTACATATGTTCACTTATGCCCAGAGGATGCACATCTGATGTAGGAGTCGTGATGCTCATAGGGACAAATGATGGAATCTTTCGGTAAAACAAATATAATAATGGCAACTTGCTCATAATATTAACTCGGACGTTCTCCCTTTACAAATGGTTTGTGTCAATTTAAGACGATTAACCTTTGTCGTATTACTGGAGATTTATGTTTATGTCAATATCAACTGCTTGATGTCCAAGAAAATGTGAGGACGATGTAT
>OY759261.1:26709717-26724717 GCA_963662155.1 Lamellibrachia columna | reverse complement strand
ATCAATAAAGCTCGCCATGCCTTCAGTACCCTACGCCCTGTATGGCTCTCTTCCCAACTATCCATAAACACTAAGATCCGCATTTTCAACACCAACGTTAAACCAGTTCTTCTCTATGGCTGTGAAACGTGGAAAACTACTCAGTCTCTCAACAACAAACTCCAAGTCTTCATCAACAGTCGCCTCCGATACATCCTTAAGGTATGGTGGCCTAACAAAATATCAAATAAAGAGCTCTGGAAGAAAACCAAACAGGAAGAAATAAGCACTACAATCAAGAGGAGAAAATGGAGCTGGATTGGCCACACACTCAGAAAAGATCCAACAAATACAACCAAACAAGCACTGGACTATAACCCACAAGGAAAGAGAAGACAAGGAAGGCCAAAAATCAACTGGAGACGCTCAACACTACAAGATCTTGAAAAAGTGGGGGTCACCTGGCAAGAGGCCAAAGCTATAGCCCAGAAGAGAGTGAGGTGGAGAAACATGGTTGACGCCCTATGCTCCTGAAGGGGCCAAGAGGATTAAGTAAGTAAGTAAAATATGGGAAAGAGCCAAGTGGAGATATGAGAGCCGGGTGGAGGTAGGAGACCGGGTGGAGGTAGGAGAGCTGGGTGGAGGTAGGAGAGCTGGGTGGAGGTAAGAGAGCCGGGTGGAGGTAGGAGAGCTGGGTGGAGGTAGGAGAGCCGGGTGGAGGTAGGAGAGCTGGGTGGAGGTACGAGAGCCGGGTGGAGGTACGAGAGCCGGGTGGAGGTAGGAGAGCCGTGTGGAGGTAGGAGAGCTGGGTGGAGGTACGAGAGCCGGATGGAGGTACGAGAGCCGGGTGGGGGTAGACGAGCCGGGTGGAGGTACGAGAGCCGGGTGGGGATAGGAGAGCCGGGTGGAGGTACGAGAGCCGGGTGGAGGTACGAAAGCCGGGTGGAGGTACGAGAGCCGGGTGGAGGTACGAGAGCCGGGTGGGGGTAGGAGAGCCGGGTGGAGGTACGAGAGCCGGGTGGGGGTAGGAGAGCCGGGTGGAGGTACGAGAGCCAAGTGGAGGTACGAGAGCCGGGTGGAGGTACGAGAGCCGGGTGGAGGTACGAGAGCCGGGTGGGGGTAGGAGAGCCGGGTGGAGGTACGAGAGCCGGGTGGATGTAGGAGAGCCGGGTGGAGGTACGAGAGCCGGGTGGAGGTACGAGAGCCGGGTGGAGGTACGAGAGCCGGGTGGGGGTAGGAGAGCCGGGTGGAGGTACGAGAGCCGGGTGGGGGTAGGAGAGCCGGGTGGAGGTACGAGAGCCGGGTGGATGTACGAGAGCCGGGTGGAGGTACGAGAGCCGGGTGGAGGTACGAGAGCCGGGTGGGGGTACGAGAGCCGGGTGGGGTAGGAGATATGGGTGGAAGTAAAAGAGGCAGGTGGAGGTCACCTTGTCACCTTATATTACTCGTTTCTATTCCCTCATTTGACATATTATAATAATAATAATAATAAAACTTTATTTTGACACCATCAAATCCGGGGCTACTGCCCCGTTCATGGGTGTGTACAGGCATCAGTTCACACGACACAAACTTGTATGTAGATAGTGATAATAATAGTAATACATACGCTGTATAAAATGTTAAAAACTATGCAGAATGTTCGCGTGTGTAAAATTATTTTAAGAAAAAGTATATTGATTACATGGCATTTGTATATAAAAGATAAATCTCAAATAGGAAATAAAACGCTAATATCATCAATAATACAGAACATAAATAGGATTGATAATATGTAATAAGATCATTAAAAATGCAATATCAAAGCGGTAAAACCCATTAAGTGGAAAAAAGAAATGTCTTTAGTAAGCTTCTTGAATTGCGGGTGGTTGCCGTTTCCACGTATGTTGGCAGGCAGTTTATTCCACAGCGTGGGGCCAGCACAGGCAAATGCTCGGCGGCCTAAACGTTCTAGGTTGACTCGTGGCACGTCGAGAAGTAGCCCGCCGCAGAGCGTAGGCAGCGTCGTGGTGCGTACTGGTGCAGCAGTGCGGCAAGGTACTCTGGTGTGCCTTCGTAGAGTGCCTTGTGCACAAGGACGAGTATCTTATACTCAATCCTTCTCTTAATTGGCAGCCAGTGAAGTTGCCGCAGTATTGTCGTCATGGACTGGCGATCACCCCGTCGAATCTGCATGAGGCGATCGGTTATTAAAAATAGCATCGCATTGCCATAGTCAAGCCGTGATATTACTAGTCCGTGAATCAGACTTTTGCAAACGCTGGTGGTAAGTGAGTCTCGAATCTGAGCAATTCGAGCTAGATGATAGTAAGCGCTGCGGCATATGTTCGACACTTGAGATGCCATCGACAGATGAGTGTCAATGTCAAATCCAAGATCTCGGATAACGGCGGATGTGTCAACGAACTGGCCACAGATGTTGATGAGGCTAAACGTAATAGGAGTTCGCAGACTTGGTGAACGGATAACTATGGCTTCTGATTTGTTCTCATTCATGACGAGTCCGTTGTCACAGAGCCATGTTTTTACTTTCTGTATGCAGACCTCCATGCGTGCGAGAGCTTGCATGTGGTCCGTTGGTGGGAAAGTGACGTACAATTGAGTGTCGTCGGCATACAGGTGGTGTTGCATGTTGTGCCGGTGTAATAGTTTCGATAAAGGAGCAATGTAGGCATTAAAAAGTATAGGTCCAAGAGCCGACCCTTGTGGTACTCCTGTCGTAATGTTATTAACTTCCGACAAGCTACTCTTCACGCGTACTACATTTGTTCGATTATGCAGATACGATGTCAGCCAAGCATGTACGTCGCCACATAATCCGTAGCCACGCAATCGTCGCAGCAGTATGGTGTGGTCGATGGTGTCGAATGCCGCAGTGAGGTCTAGCAACACCAGAAGTACACCCCGGCGACTATCTATGGCCTGTGCCACGTCGTTATGGATACGCAAAAGCGCTGTCTCGGCACTATGATGTGGACGGTACGCACTTTGATATACTCCGTAAATTCCGTTCTCGTCCATGAAGTGTTGCAGTTGTTGTGCAACGAAACGCTCAGTTATCTTCGCCACAAACGTGATGTTAGAGATAGGGCGGTAGTTGGTGAGTACGTTGATGTCAGAGCCTCGCTTCTTTAGTATTGGTGTTATAACAGCGTGCTTCATTGATGGAGGAACCACAGAAGACGATAGAGAGGCGTTGATGATACGGGCCAGGACCGGAGACAGAGAATCAATGTGACACTTCAGGAGCGATGTTGGGAGTGGGTCCAGTTCACACGACTTCACAGCAGATGCCAGCACTATCCGTTTCACGTCCGATGGTAACGCAGGTTCAAAGAAATTTAAACGAGCAGTCACCTCTGTCATCATGTCATCGCCTGGCTGCTGAGACCGGTTACGACACAGCGCATCCACTTTGTCTGTGAAGCTTCGCTGGAATAAGGTAGCAAGTGCCGCGTGGGTTGCGCCTGACCCTTCGGGTAGGGGCCGGTCTACGCCTCGACCCAGAAGTGCATTTGCGATTTTGTAGACCAGGCGTATGTTGCCGCCAGCTTTCTCGATTTCTGCTCGATAGTGTTCAGAACGTGCTTTCCTCAGTGATTTCCGGAAAGTGTTGCGCCGTTCCGTATATATTTGTCGATGAACTGTTAAGCCTGATTGTCGCTAATGGCGTTCGGCCCGACGCAGAGCTCGTTTTTCTTCGGCCAGTTCACTGGTGTGCCATGGGGTCATCGGCCTCACCGTAATAGTCCGTGACACGAGAGGGGCATGCTCATCAACGACAGTGCGTATGCAATAGGCATAACGATAGAGAAGGGCTGTCGGGTCCAACTCATGAGCATTGAAATTGGCAGCCGCCAGATCAGCTGCAAACCGACTGTTGTCAATCGCTGCGTACCTCCGATAATCGACGTGGCGCTTCAGGCGCGTTGGTTTTGGCTGATGCAGTTCGCATTCAATTGCGTAGTGGTCGGTGATCATAGTTGTAGGCTTAACAGCAATGGCAATAACGTCTGACGTTTCCGACGTGATGACAAGATCGAGAATGTTGCCACACTCGTGGGTCGATCTTTTGACATGTTGTACGAAGCATGAAGTCCCCAGCAAATCGGCCAAGTTAGTTGCGTCAGTGCAAGTCGGATCGCCATATCTCGTGTTAAAGTCCCCACACGCTACAGTCTCAGTAGGGTGGGCCGCGGCGATGAGCAACACCTTTCCAACATCATCCAGGAAGGAGCGGAAATCGGACGTTGGCGGTCGGTAGACGACGATCACGCGCATGGTACAGCCGATGCGGATGTTGCGCAAAATAACGCGACATGTCTCACTCGCATGGGTGTCAATATTGGCACGTGAAACGAGTTGTAGTGTTTTTCGAAACAGAACTCCCACGCCTCCTCGAGTTGTTATGCATATGTCAGGAGTAAACAAAACGTACAAGACAAGGTTGGACCTCTAGAAGACAGTGCTGGAAATATAATATCACAGGGTTTTTAATGGCGGAAGACCTAAATGGTTACTTCAGTTCAGTGTTTACCAAAGAAGATATTAGTTCATTACCAGTTGCTGATGCTAAATTTCAGGGGGCTAAATCTGACTATTTAGGTCCGTTAGTTGTAACTCCAGAATTGGTAGCTAAGAAAATAAAGGCAATGAAGGATAACAAATCACCGGGAGTGGATGGGATTCCTCCAAAATTACTAATGGAAACAGTAGAACAAATCAGTATACCACTTGCAAGAGTATTCAACTTTTTATTTAAAAAGGAGGAGTTTTTCCGTTTGAATGGAAAGAAGCAAACATCATACCATTATTTAAAAAGGGTTCGAGAAATAAGTCAGAGAATTACAGACCAGTGAGTTTAACGTCAGTGATTTGTAAATTATTAGAAAGGTTAATTAAAGACCATATGGTGGACTTCCTCGTTAAGCATAAATTATTAAATTCATCTCAACATGGATTCCTTAAAGCGAGGTCATGCATAACAAATATGTTATGTTTTTTGGAAGAAATCACAAAGTGGATAGACGTGGGATCGCCAGTAGATATTATCTACTTAGATTTTCAGAAAGCTTTTGACAAAGTGTCACATCAAAGATTACTACTTAAATTAAAAGCCCATGGTATCGGGGATAGCATAACTGACTGGATAGAACAATGGCTGACTGACAGAAGACAACGAGTTGTAGTAGATGGAGAAGTTTCAAATTGGAAATCGGTTTTGAGTGGGGTACCTCAAGGATCAGTATTAGGACCTATATTATTCTTAATTTATATCAATGACATGGACGACAGTATAACAAGTAACGTAATATTTGCGGATGACACAAAACTGTTTAGAAAGGTTAATACTGATGGTGATAAACAACATTTACAAAACGATCTAGACAGATTAGTGAAATGGTCTGAGAAATGGCAGATGTTGTTCAATTTTGGGAAATGTAAATGCCTACATACAGGACATAGGAACTTGAATGTAAACTATAAAATGGGAGATACTGTTCTGGGTACTACTGTAAAAGAAAAGGACTTAGGAGTTACAATAAGCGCTGATATGAAAGTTTCAGAGCAGTGTGGTATTGCAGCTTCAAAGGGTAATCAAATTCTTGGATTGATTAGAAGAAACATAACATACAAGGGAAAAGGGTTAATTATACCTCTTTATAAAGCAATAGTTAGACCTCATTTAGAATACTGTATCGTAAGAAGGATATAGATACGCTTGAACGCATACAAAGGAGAGCAACTAAAATGATTCCAGAACTGAGAGACCTTAGTTATGAAGAACGCCTGAAAGAATGTGGTTGAACAATTCTAGAGACAAGGAGGTTAAGAGGAGATCAGATTGAAGTTTTTAAGATATTGAATGGGTATGAAAATATTGATAGAAATATGTTTTTCTCACTCAAGAAGGATAGCAGAACTAGAGGACATGAGGTAAAATTAGTAAAGGATCAATGTAGATTGGACATCAGGAAGCACTCGTTCTCACAGAGGACAATAAATGAATGGAACAAATTGTCTACAGATTGTGTAACTGCTAGCAGCGTGAATATGTTTAAAAACAAGGTTGACACATATCTCAGGAGGGCGGGCTATAAGTAGATGAACATTGTTGGACTCTCGATAAGCCAATGGCTTCCTTGTCCACTTGCCATCTGGGCCTTTGGCTTGGATGGCAAATCTTGTTAAATCTTGTGAAATCCACCACGGCGAGCGCCACCACGCGGCTGGTGTACGAACGTGAAGTCATCTCCGCACAGTTCGGACACGGCAGTCGTTTCATCTTCTCCCAGCCAAGTTTCCGTCAAGGCGACGACGTCCAATTCGCGTTCGTCGATGTAGTCACGCACGAGCAGCGCCTTGTTGCGAATGGATCTTACATTGATCAAGGCGAATTTCGCACGAAGGTCAGGCGAGCTTCGCGCAATGAACGACCAATTCCCAGTTCCCCTCGATGTCAGTTGTATCAGGTTTGAATTGTTGACACCAGTTTGTTTGCTCACAGAACTGACCTGATGACACCGTCTGCGGGCCATCCTGGTTATTGGCCTGGATCGTCTTATTCCGGCTTTTGTGCCACGTCTAGTGGGTGGTCGACACAAATGCAGTCTTTCTATTGTTGCCGTCCACGGGTGACTAGGCGGCTGCATGCATTTCCTTAAATTCAGAAGCAATGTCCTGGACAGCGACATGCTTCAGCGGTCGCTACCCCAAGCAGGCAATGTTCCGGTACGGTGAGTTTGGTAGCGCATGGATGTGTAGTTCAAACCGGTTGAAGTTGATAGCGGCAGCCACGCCTTAGAATAAAGGCCAGTTTAAAAGTCAATGTAAAACGTATTATTAAAGACACAAGCAAGTCACAGACCTTCCAGTTGTACTCTTTGTACATTCACGATATATAACACACAGCACGTAGACAATCCAGAATCTGAGAACGTAGTTAAATGACGATAACAGTCAGACCGGGAGCAGCCGCACACAGCAGCCGCACACAGCAGCCGCACACAGCAGCCGCACACAGCAGCCGCACACAGCAGCCGCACACAGCAGCCGCACACAGCAGCCGCACACAGCAGCGCTACAACCTTTTATATTGTATTGAAGTGTGGGGTGGTCCATTTGACTCATATTGTTCAAGTATTATAAAGGTTCAAAAGAAAGCGTTGAGAATGCTCGTATCAGCTAATATATCAACTCATACAAAACCTATCTTTAAACTACTAAACATCTTAACGTTTAGACAACTATATGTCTACTCAATACAAATGTTTATGTATAAATACAACAGTGGTCTTCTACCAACAATTTTTGGTAATATGTTTAAACTTAATCAAGATGTTCATAGTTACAATACAAGACAATCTACACAAATACACATATCCATGGCAACTTTAGAAATAAGACTTCGTTCTGTAAGAATTAAGGGTGCTATAATTTGGAATTATTTTAACACAAGACTCAACTTTACTTCTTATTCAATAATAAACTACAAATGTATACTTAAGCAATTTATATTACACAATGATGTCAATATATAACATGTATCACAATCACAATTTGTTCGTTTTCTACACCTGCACGCTATTTTTGTGTTTAATACTATGATATATGTATTGAAATATATACTAGGGAGTATAACATTGTATAATGTTCTTCCCCTATTGTTCTCTTTACATTATCATATAGGGTTTACCTTGATTTGATTTGTATATATTGTAAAGAATTACAATACATTTGATTTGCTTTGTTTTGATATGATTTGAGGTAGGAGAGGCGGGTGCATGTAGGAGAACCGGGTGGAAATAGAAGGCTGGGTAAAGGTAGGAAAACCGGATGAAGATAGGATAGCCAGGTGCAGGTAGGAGAGCCGAGTGGAGGCAGGAGAAGCAGGTGGAGGAAGGAGAGCTGGGTGGAGGTAGGAGAGGTATGTGGAGGTAGGAGAGACAGGTGGAGGTAGGAGAGGCAGGTGGAGGTGGGAGAGCCGGGTGGACATAGAAGAGCTGGGTGGAGGTAGGAGAGGCAGGTGGATGTAGGAGAGGCAGATGGAGGTAGGAGAGGCAGGTGGGGGTAAGAGAGGCGGGTGGAGGTAAGAGAGGCAGGTGGAGGTAGGAGAGGAAAGGTGGAGGCAAGAGAGGCGAGTGGAGGTAGGAGAGGCGGGTGGAGGTAGGAGAGGCGGGTGGAGGCAGGAGAAGCAGGTGGGTGTATAAGAGCTAGGTGGAGGTAGGGGAGCTGGGTGGAGGTAGGAGGGGCAGGTGGAGGTAGGAGAGGTAAGTGGAGGTAGGAAAGGCAGGTGGAGGCAGGAGAGGCGAGTGGATATAGGAGAGGAGGGTGGATGTAGGAGAGGCAGGTGGATGTTGGAGAGGCAGGTGAAGGTAGGCGAGGCAGGTGGGGATAGGAGAAACGGGTGGAGGTAGGAGAGGCTGGTGGAGGTAGGAGAGGCGGGTGGAGGCAGGAGAAGGTGGGTGTATGAGAGCTGGGTGGAGGTAGGAGAGCTGGGTGGAGGTAGGAGAGCTGGGTGGAGGTAGGAGGGGCAGGTGAAGGTAGGAGAGGTAAGTGGAGATAGAAGAGGCAGGTGGAGGCAGGAGAGGCGAGTGCATGTAGGAGAGGAGGGTGGATGTAGGAGAGGCAGATGGAGGTAGGAGAGCCGGGTGGAGATAGAAGAGCCGGGTAGATGTAGGAGAGACAGGTGGAGGTAGGAGAGCCGGATGGAGATATGAGAGCCAGGTGGAGGTAGGAGAGCCGAGTAGAGGCAGGAGAGGCAGGAGGAGGTAGGAGAGGTAGGTGGAGGTAGGAGAGGCAGGTGGAGGCAGGAGAGGGGAGTGGAGGCAGGAGAGGCGAGTGGAGCTAGGAGACGCAGGTGAATGTCGGAGAGGCAGGTGGAGGTAGGGGAGGCAGGTGGGAGTAGGAGAGCCGGGTGGAGATAGAAGAGCCGGGTGGAGGTAGGAGAGACATGTAGAGGTAGGAGAGCTGGATGGAGATAGGAGAGGTAAGTGGAGATAGAAGAGGCAGGTGGAGGCAGGAGAGGCGAGTGGATGTAGGAGAGGAGGGTGGATGTAGGAGAGGCAGATGGATGTAGGAGAGCCGGGTGGAGGTAGGAGAGGCAGGTGGAGGTAGGAGAGGCAGGAGAGGCGAGTAGAGGTATGAGAGGCGGGTGGAGGTAGTTTCTAATTCTCAGTGACTGCTGCTATCTACTGGGTTTCCCGTTATTCATTTAGATGTAGATACAAGGCAACGTGGAGTGAACAAAACTGCCCCAGCTTCGAAACCATCAACACATAGATTCGAATCCTTCTCGATTAACAACGCGACGTTCTAACCACTGTGTTATTGCGCCCCACCTACCTAGAGTGACAACGAATTTGTATTCCTTGGCGAATTTCTCCACGTTCTTCTCTCTCAATGGCTTCGCTGACTTCTTCACTTCCTCTTTCTCTTCCCTGTCCCCTGTCTTCTGGCAAGCACTACCTGATGACAACACGAATGGAAGACGAACTAACCTAGGTAAACATACGTTACGTTCGTGTTGCTCTTAACTTAATGTGGCATATATTATATGTCCACGGTTGTCGTTTATACACTTTAGTCACACATTTCATAAAAGTATATATCGTTGCATATTTTTCTCGAGATATGCACTTTTTTAAGGTTTATTTTTAATTCTACTCTCGTGGTGTGATGCCGTCATAACATTATGTGACACACTGAAATATGCAAGTAGAAAGGGAGCCATGCCACCTTGTGTGTGTGTGTGTGTGTGTGTGTGTGTGCGCGTGCGTGCGTGCGTGCGTGCGTGCGTGCGTGCGTGTGTGTGTTATGAATATTATTACATTTATGCTAATCTTTAATTGCTACCCTCTATCAAAATCAAGATCGTTGGTCTTTTATGACTGTTCCGTAATGGTGGCGGTCGAATTGACTGTAAACTGTTTGTCGTCCTACCTTGTCGCGCGGTGGAGCCACCTCTCTGACTTCGCGAAGTGGCGCCACTTGTGTGGCTGTCCGGCCTCGGTCTTTCAAGCGACACTTCCAGCTGGTTGCCCGACTGGTTGTCTGGCATCTCCGGCTTCTAAATAAATACATGTTTAAGAACATAGGTCGACAGGTGTGTGTGTGTGTGTGTGTGTGTGTGTGTGTGTGTGTGTGTGTGTGTGTGTGTGTGTGTGTGTGTGTGTGTGTGTGTGTGTGTGTGTGTGTGTGTGTGTGTGTGTGTGTGTGTGAACGTGTGTGCGTGCGTGCGTGCGTGTGTGCGTGCGTGTGTGCGTGCGCACGTGAAAAGACATCCATCCATCCACCCCCCACCCCCACATACACATATAAACAAAAAAAAACACACACACACACACACACACACACACACACACACACACACGCACACACGCACACACACACACGCACACACGTAAGCACGCACGCACGCACGCACGCACGCACGCACGCACGCACGCACGCACACTCACACGCAAACGCCCACATTGCGATATGTGGATGGCACTGCTTTTCTTTTTTCTCTACAACACCTCGGGGGTTGGATAAACTCGCAAAGGCCGGGATTGTACACAGTGCGAAAAGTGCACAGTGAACAAATGGTAAACAACGGCTTCTGTTGGTAGGAAAGCTGGAGAAAGACGACTGTTTCGCAACGTTGTCCTAAACAGAATATGCAATTTGAAGAATGCTTACGCTGATTGTTGATTAATAAGTTGTACCTTGCATGCAGCTGTGTAACGGATGTAAGTATTACTAACCTGGGAAAGAGGCTTGGCAGCACTTGGACGGTGCTTACTGATCGAGGCGTGTCTGTTGGCGGACGGATGTCGGACCACTAGCCGATCGTACCGCGGCGGTGGAGTAGAACGTCCTCCTGACATCTCGTCGTTGGTGATATTCTCATCGATAAAGACGCTCACGCTACCTTCCAGTATGATGTATAAACTGAAAATATTCCGTTTAAGGCTTTAAACGGCGGGCGGGCGGGCGGGCGGGCGGGCGGGCGGGCGGGCGGGCGGGCGGGCGGGCGGGCGGGCGGGCGGGCGGGGCGGGCGGGCGGGCGGGCGGGCGGGCGGGCGGGCGGGCGGGCGGGCGGGCGGGCGGGCGGGCGGGCGGGCGGGCGGGCGGGCGGGCGGGCGGGCGGGCGGGCGGGCGGGCGGGCGGGCGGGCGGGCGGGCGGGCGGGCGGGCGGGCGGGCGGGCGGGCGGGCGGGCGGGCGGGCGGGCGGGCGGGCGGGCGGGCGGGCGGGCGGGCGGGCGGGCGGGCGGGCGGGCGGGCGGGCGGGCGGGCGGGCGGGCGGGCGGGCGGGCGGGCGGGCGGGCGGGCGGGCGGGCGGGCGGGCGGGCGGGCGGGCGGGCGGGCGGGCGGGCGGGCGGGCGGGCGGGCGGGCGGGCGGGCGGGCGGGCGGGCGGGCGGGCGGGCGGGCGGGCGGGCGGGCGGGCGGGCGGGCGGGCGGGCGGGCGGGCGGGCGGGCGGGCGGGCGGGCGGGCGGGCGGGCGGGCGGGCGGGCGGGCGGGCGGGCGGGCGGGCGGGCGGGCGGGCGGGCGGGCGGGCGGGCGGGCGGGCGGGCGGGCGGGCGGGCGGGCGGGCGGGCGGGCGGGCGGGCGGGCGGGCGGGCGGGCGGGCGGCTCACCGCTCAATTCTCCCACTTTCCATCTTTTTTTTCTACAGGTAGAAAAGCTTATCGAGTGAGCAGCAACGAACGAAATAATAATCTGTGTTTTTTTAAATACATCACCAATCGGTAGATGAGAGGCCAATGATCCAAGGAGGCGAAGGAACTTAAAAAGACGCTTTCATCAGTCCATGGAGCAACATGGATATCTTAGGATTCCGGGAAATTTGTTTTACGATTTTTTTTATATTTCACAGCACATGTATCCTTTATTAACACAAATGTTGTGTGAAATTCGTGAAAATTATATACATCGTTTGTTTGACATAAAATACACCCAAAGCTGATACCCCTCAATTTCGACCCAGCCCAGTGACCCATTTAAAAATGTTGGTACGATGCCATCAAACGAAAAACAGAACAGAAGTAGAGAAAACATTAACTTTACTAACGTAATGTGAAAGTGCTCGGAAAAAACATTACTCATTTAAAAACCACAAAAGCAGTTACACAGCTGTATGTACTCAGGACGCCTCGTTTTTAGCCATCACTACCACTACTTAGACAGATACACTGGCTTTCTGTTATTTGTCGAGTAAATTTTAAACTGTCCACTCGTACATATGGTGCTCTATCTACACAACAGCCATCCTACTTGGTTAGTCTCCTGCATCTTTCAGATATCCTTAGGCAGCTCAGATCATCAATTTCACAAATTCTTGTGCCTAAAACA
The DNA here is from genome assembly GCA_963662155.1 of Lamellibrachia columna. NCBI lineage: Eukaryota > Metazoa > Annelida > Polychaeta > Sabellida > Siboglinidae > Lamellibrachia > Lamellibrachia columna. Next base: position 26,712,400 of record OY759261.1, on the reverse strand, counting down.
AAACTTAACTTAGGCAAACACGCTTTCTGTGTCGCTGCGCCTAGGGTCTGAAATGAACTCCCCATCACTTTTAAAACATCTGAAACAATAGCTATCTTCCCAAAAAAATCAAGACACATTTATTCAAAATTGTATATGCACCATAAATCTTCGGTTGTCCCTCGTTCTGATAATGACTTTTGCGCGTCCCTGTTCACGAATATGCTTAATGATTCTGTTTTGTTGCGCCTCTGAGCTCAGGTTTCTGGGGATCTAGGCACCATAGAAATGTATTATTATTATTATTATCGTTGTTGTTGTTATTATTATTGTTATTGTTGTTGTTATTATTATTATTATATAATAAGTATTACTCCACTGTAGCTTATGTTAGCCACACACCACATTTAGGATCCGTCCGTCATAAAGAGTCCCTGGGAAAGTAAGGATTGCGCGTGATGAGTTGATGGGTAGATCAGAGGCTGCTGGTCCAGGGAGGCGAATGAACATAGAAAGAGGCGAGTGGACGCCAGAGACGAGATATTACCAGACTGCCGCTGAAGTTAGCGTAATAATATATAGATTAGCTTTCACCCGATATTTTCCGGCAAAGAATCAACAATGACGCCCTTGAGAATGACTCACTACTCAGTGTGTCCACTGTTTCCATTTTTCTCCGACATGGAGAAAAGCATATTGGATGAGCAACAAACATGCAAGTAAATAACTCTAAATAACTGCTTTTGTGGTGTTTTAAATGCATCGCCAATTGGTAGATCAGAGCCAACTGGTGCAAAGAGGCGAAGGAATATAGAAAGACGCGAGAGGTGTTGGCGCCTGGGAGGAGATACAGCCAGACTGACCCCAATGTTAGCGTATTAATATATAGATGGTGGGGTTAAGGTTATGCCCTCTGGAGAGTGGCCAGACTCAATTCGGCCGCTATTTCCATCTTTGTCCGACAGGTAGAAAAGCATAAACAGTAAATGATTCTAAATCTTTGTGGTTTTTAAATACATGACTAGTGCAAGGAGACGAATGAACATAGCAAGAGGCGAGCGGGTGTTGGCGCCTGGAGATACAGCCAGACGCCCCCAAAGTTAACGTATTTATATAGAGATGGAGTCCAGCGAAATTACAACACTGTTCTAATATACGGATCAAAGACGTGGGGCACTACAAAATCCATGAAGATCCAAACTTTTGTAAATAAATGTCTAAGAATAATTCCAAGGATATGGTGGCCAGAAACATTTAGTAATGAAACATTGTGGGAAAGACAAAATGTCCAATTAGAAGAAGGAAGTGGCGATGGATTGGCCATACTCTCAGCTGGAACAAATCAGAAGGACTGGTTGAACAAAATGAAATGGTTGCAAAGCTTTGGGGGCAATGCCCCCAGTTTTTGCTTAATACATCCTGATCGTGCCCCTTTGGAATGTTGCCATTTTCCGTTAATTGCCCTTATATGGTAAATGCTCTCTTATTCCAATGAAGTGGGTTGCCGTTGTTGTGTGGTAGAGTGCCGAAGTGTCGGTCGATGGAACTGGGGTTCGAAAATACCTGCTGCCGTTTCGAAACTTAGGGTATTTCGTTCACACCACTTTGCATGTGTCTTTTGGAATAAACACTAAAATCCGTTGGCCCCTTCTATCTGGTGTCTATGCCAGGGGAAGAAAATACCCCACACAGGGGGTAAATGTGTAACCTGGTGTGGACTCCATCTCTCACGAGCCACTGCAGAAGCGTCCGCGACGTGGCTCAATCAATTCTGCTAAATACCTCTCAATATACGTTTGAATGAAAATTATTACACTGAAATTGCCCAGTTTATTAAAATACCTTGACAAAAAATGAAAGGGCTGGAGCATTGCCCCTCCCCCACTTTGTATGTAAAAAAACATAGTAGTTGTAGTTGCAAATGCTTATTTTTAGTAACTCTAACAGGTACGTACGCTTTGGTTTCCCTTTCACTTTGGTAGCTCTAACAGGTACGTACGCTTTGGTTTCCCTTTCACTTTGGTAGCTCCGTCCGGAAGCTACACACATTTCTAATCATGTGTCCAATGAGGACACTACAGGTTAGATGGCCAATAAAAATTGGCCATATGTAGAGCCAAATGAATATATTCTAATTAAAAACAAAATAAAGAGGTCAGTGTAAGAAGATGGAATTTGATCGAACATATCCTGAGAAAGGAAGAAGGCAAAGGCAAACGGAAGTGGGTCGCCCAAAGACAACCTGGCCAAAAGCTGTAGAAAAAGACAAAAGAGGACTGGATCATGGATTGAAGCCAATCAGAGTGAGCCGTAGAAGACCACTGCAGGTAATGTATGGATGGACCCTTAGTCTTGTCGCTGCTTATACCCACCAGTCTCCTTTATCGCCTTGTTTGATGAGCACTTCGTCGGTGGTTGATTTCTTGTAGTCGCAATTACAAACGAGATTCGTCAACACATCTACAGAAAACAATACAAACAAATGTTAATCCTCTCACTTCGTTGCCAGCGCAAACACAAAGTGTTGCACGCAACGAAACGACTGCCCGTGGCATAGTGTGTTTAGACAGACAACTAGGCGCCAATCGTAGAATGCATGGACGTATTAGTGAATAAGTCAACGTCAGCGCTGAGCCTTATTAATATTACATAAACTAATAATTCGGTTAACCATTTGTACAGGTGTGTAGCCGTTACGTCATCG
>OY759261.1:26627217-26704717 GCA_963662155.1 Lamellibrachia columna | reverse complement strand
TTTTCGGCAAATAGGCTGATCCAGATATTCTCATTATATCTAAACACATTACCAACATTTTTCAAACGTCTGAATTCCTCCCATCGAGCTACACAGCATTCCGTAAGGATTGTAAACGGGGGAGGAGGAAATGCTAGCTAATCCTGCAGTGGAGATCGACCTGCAAACTAACTGCGAACTAATATGGACCAAAATATCATTGAAACATCAACAAGCCCTCTCTAACTAAACAATACGATTCCATTCTAGATATCACGAAATTATTCTTACTGACTCGAATATTAGACCAGAATTCATACACAAAAACACCGTTACAAATCCACCTATTCTTAAGGCAGACTGGTATAAAATGAAAGAATTAACATCATCCTTCGGTACTAACTTGTAGAAGGGACCTTCTCTGATTATGCCATGTCGAGTGAGGCGTACCCCAGGGTACTCTCCTAGCCTTTCTGCTGTTTTAGCACATATAAATGATTTACGCCTGCATGTAACATCCAGCATCCGATTGTTTGCACACGATTGTCTGTTGTAAAGACCAATCTATACAGGTGCGGACTAGTCAGCCTATCAAGCAGACTTAAATGCACTTAAAACATGGGGACATGATTGGAGCGTGCACTTTTATGTTTTTAAGTGCAAAATAATTAGAATCGCCAAAGGTTCGAGTTCAAATACATTATCTAGATCATATTCACTTGGCAGCCATATACTAGAACAGGTTGATAAAGGGAAACATCCTGGGGTGACGGTCACTGACAAACTATCCTGGTCAGCACATGTCTCCCAAACATGCAACAAAGCCCATGCTATCTTATCATTCTTAAGAAGGAATTTAAAATCAGCCTGACAGATGCACACGCTGAAATCAGCCTGACAGACGCACACGCTGAAATCAGCCTTACAGACGCACACGCTGAAATCAGCCTTACAAGTACCTGCTGACAGACGCACACGCTGAAATCAGCCTTACAAGTACAAACACATAAGAACCAACACAGAGGAATACATAAACAAATGAGAACCGTACAGCGATATATTGACATATTACATGTTCAACTACACTACGTAGTACGTACGTTTGTGCAAACCATTTACTTCTCCGTGAATTCTGGTGACGCGTGTAAGTATTTCATTCTCTCAACTCACTAGTCACTGCATCTAGTTGGCAGTAGTTTAGTTCTATAATCTCTGGTCGTGCCCGGCGTGCGTGTACTCGTCGCCAAGTCTCTTCCACTCTCCACCCGCTACTCGCCCGTCTCTGGTCGTGCCCGGCGTGCGTGTACTCGTCGCCAAGTCTCAGCCACTCTCCACCCGCTACTCGCCCGTCTCTGGTCGTGCCCGGCGTGCGTGTACTCGTCGCCAAGTCTCAGCCACTCTCCACCCGCTACTCGCCCGTCTCTGGTCGTGCCCGGCGTGCGTGTACTCGTCGCCAAGTCTCAGCCACTCTCCACCCGCTACTCGCCCGTCTCTGGTCGTGCCCGGCGTGCGTGTACTCGTCGCCAAGTCTCAGCCACTCTCCACCCGCTACTCGGCCGTCTCTCTTAATCCCACTACACGAATTCTTCGCCGACACAAACGTTCCCTTCAGATTCAGCTCAAACAGACGACACAGGTTTAAAACTCGGTGCCAACTCTGGTCGTCCGCAGTGCTGCTTGAGCAATGGTCCACAGTAAATGCCGCTACCTACTCAGGTCGTTCCTCGTTCAATCAACTTACCACTATCACCGTGTAATCCGTTTCTTTCAACGCCGTTAATGCTGCAATTGTCGTCTTACAAACGCGCAATCATTCAACCGAAGCGTGTTTACGACAATTTCTTCCTGCACGGACAATTGATCTTTTGTGTCGCATTTCGGCGATCAATTCCCGTGGTCTGTTAATTTAATACCAAAGCTTCACAAACACACAGTATAATCGCGACGGGTTCATAATGAGCAATTGTCAGCTTGTAATAAGAGGCGCGGTAGCGTAGCGGTCAGAACGTCGGGCTCCCAATGGAGAGAACCCGGGTTCGAATCCTCTGCCTCCTGCCATAGTTTACTCAACTGTATAAATGAGTACCTGGCTACAGACAGAGGTGGATATCTGAACGAACATTCTTCGTGCAATAATTGTAGCGTGGCTGAATGCTTCCCAGAGAAGTCGAGATGGCATTGGAATGAACAAGTCTGCCAGGGGATGAAGTGTAAAGCGCTCTGAGCAGTCCCGAAGCTGCTCGAATTTCCGAGACGATTGCGGTATATCTGAAAATATGGGTAATTGACCGTCCAAACCGTTAACAGTGACTAAGTAGGCCTGTATATGAGGCGCCATCCATGTCCCGAAATAGCTGTCCGCGTTGCAGTGATGTCAGTGACCTTACAAATCAGTTGCCTCCAAGGCCACGCAATGGCGCCACCAATCAAATTAATTATGTTTGCGACTGCAGCTCACCTGGCTAATCGCTAATACACTATACTGATAAATTATCGCAATAGTATTGTAATAGTAATACAACTATCGCAATACTAAAACTAGCCCATTGGTCATTTCCCGAGTTGTGCCCGTGGGGGAGTTCACTCTATACGTCGCCAGTGCATCGTCCTCCCGACAAAATACACGTCTTATTTTTTTACTGTCTGTATCCAACCCACGTTAACGCATTCAACGCTGTTAGACTTATTGCTTTCATAGTTCGTAGTTTAAATAACATAAATGTAGTAATAAAATAATAGGTTATGCTTAGATTAGAATGTTAATATTGTGATAATGAATTAATCTTCAGCACATGTCATGCAACAGTGCATAGTTTATACGCTAAAGAAAACGTATTTGCTTTTACTTCCTAGACTTGAAAAGCGTATAATTTTGCGTAACTTGTGGAATGTGACTCCTGTCCAAGGAAAAGTGTGTGTGTTTCAACCCACTCAACGTGAAATCGGTATATTTTACTGAAAGTGTAAAACGTACTCAGGGACTCAGTTCGGTCACTTCTCGAGGATGGTATACTGGCAATGCATTGAGTGGCCCCCATGGCGTAATACAACTAATGATGGATTAACCTGCGGGTCACTAGCTGGGATTAATGAATTGTATTAATCGCATGCCGACCGGAACACCAAAAGAACCGCGAAAATGTTGAATATTCGACTAAATAGCTTTTTGACCCAAGTTAACACCACCTTTAGAGAAATTGAACAAAACGACCAACAGCAGCAGCAGAAGCAGCAGCAGCAGCAGCAGCAGAAGCAGAAGCAGAAGCAGAAGCAGAAGCAGCAGCAGCAAGCTGGGTGATTCTAACTCTGACGTCACTGCAACGCGGATTGCTATTTCGGGACCGCGTAAGACTGATCAATCCCATGCGCGCTTCACTGATATGGATGGCGCCTCAAACCTATATCCCGCCACACACGCACGCACGCACGCACGCACGCACGCACGCACGCACGCACGCACGCACGCACGCACGCACGCACGCACGCACGCACGCACGCACGCACGCACGCACGCACGCACGCACGCACGCACGCACACACACACACACACACACACACACACACCGATTCTTCAGTTGCCACCATGTTGGCGACTTCTTTTTCAGTTGGCAACTGAAATGTAGTCGTTATGTGTATGTTCTCCACCAACAGTTGGCAACACTTTTTGTGGACATCTAGCATCTGAAAAATCGGTCAGCTGATGGCTGGTTACCAACTATTTGTTGGGAGACTAATATTGGCGAATAAAAGTCGGTGTGTGTATGGCGGGCTTTATAGATTCTCAAACGCCAATATAAACCGTTGAAAGGGTTACGCTGGAAGTGAAGATGTTTGGCCTTAGTGTTAAATGTGTCGATGATTTAATACCAGCATCTCTCAAGAACACTGAATTCGGTGGTTAAGTAGACCACTGATGAAGGAGAGACAACTAGACCAGATATAATTGTGACTTTTATGAAGTCACATTTTGTCATATTAACATTAGTAGGTCAGCTATCAGAATGCATGGCGAGTCGGACCAGCATCTTCCGCTAATCTTCGGATGCGAAGAACTGCAGGGGGGGGGGGGGGCTAGTGGGACTAATTACCAGTTTGGGAACCCTTCATTAGGTTCATAGCTGTTCCATTCAATATTCTGGCAGGCACGAAACACTACACTGGTTTGTTTACATGTATTCAGTAATCGTGAGGACAACTGGCTTTCTACTAAACGTATGGAAATAAAATTGAATTTTGATTACCCGGTAATTGGCAATAGCTTTCACTTACATCTGAGCAATGAGCTTTTCACTCAATGTGCTTCGTTCAACTCAAATGTGAAAATGCTTCATGTGATTCGCTCACCTCACACAAGCGTCATGGGGTTCGCTCACCTCACACAAGCTACATGTGATTCGCTCACCTCACACAACCGCTCACCTCACACAAGCTTCCAGGCATGGAGCAATTAACTTGGAAAGTTAACTAATTAAATTACAATTAACTCATAAATTTCCCAATTATATTAAATTAAATTAACCTCACGCTTTTATCAGGTCAATTAAATTAAATTAAACTCCCAAATTGTTCAATTAAATTAAATTAACAATTAACTTTCATTCAATTAACAATTAATTTCAATTAACTTCAATTAAATTACCACTATCATGACTGGTTTGTTTTACCAGATGGTCATTGCACTTGCCACCCATACAAACAGGTCTTGTGGGCCAGACGTGGGGTCAATTCTGTTTTGTCAATTCCAATCAATAAAAAAAAAAAATCCAATTCCACCTTGCAAAAAATCCATTCCAATTCCAAATTGTCAGTTCCAATTCCAAATTGTCAATTCCAATTCCAACTTTTAAAATCCTACGCTAAGGAAAAATTCAAATCCAATTCGTTTTAACACAGTTTTATTTGTACTTGAAATCATGTGTGCACAATCATATTTAATCAGATATGATTACAAATTAACTATTGTTCATTCAATATATATATATATATATATATATATATATATATATATATATATATATAAAACTTTAAAAATGGCATTCAGCGATTTGATATGTACTTTCTGCTGCGACACTTATCCTTGATTTTTGCTAATCAGACATTTTGGACAGCCCTGGACAGTTGGGTCATTAATCTGAGTTTTTAACACTTTTCCCCTGGTTATATCAGTTGTGGTATCATTGATATTTCATAAAATTTACTGTAAACTTTTCAACATCCTTATCACCAACATGTATTCTCCATAGGGAAATAAACCTTGTCCACTGAGAAAAAAAATGAGATAAGGTCTGAATGGTCTGAATTTGGTTTTACTGTCTGTTACAATAACTTAGTATTTGTTTTTGATGCGAATGCTTGATTATATTGTTCTTGTTCACAATGTTTCAATAACAGAGTAGACATGCTATAATGTTGACAGCTTCCTGGCTGTTACCAGATTCAGGGTGACATACTAATAGCAGACAACCATGATTTTAATAGTAAATTTATGGGGTAAAGATTAACAGTATCACGTCAATAATTCCATCAAAATCAATTCCAATTAAAAAAAACAATTCCAATTCCAACTAACTTTCGGAAAAAATAAATTCCATTTCCAATTCTGGGATTGGAATTGAGGGTCAATTCTAATTTCTTGTGCCAAGAATTCAATACGGATCAAAAGGCGCCGCTCTTCCACACTGAAGTCTGTTCGCTCTCACGAGGGAACGTAAGTGCCCAGATTGCATCTGTCGCATAAAGATGAAATCACCAAATTCTTTGACCGCGTCGGCAAGGAGCAATCTCGTAAATTCGTCAAAAACTCTTGGAAAAATTTAAGTGAAGCTGGCGTGCTTGAACAACATGTATCGTTTTCCACCTGAACTCGCTTAACAAGTCACTCCAAGGCTGGTTCACCACGATGATTGATTTCGTTAGCTAGAGCTGGTGGGACGGCAAAATCAAAAAACACTTCAACATGTTTGAACACCTAAGTGTGGCACTTCAAACGCCTGTCTTGGGGGTCGGATAGTTCGAACGAACCTCCCCACCTCCTCTAAATGAGCTGGATTCGAATTTCATCCATTCAATGTGGAGGTGCAGGAGGGTTTGTTCGTGAATGACTCCACCGCACGTGATGCATTTGAAGCTCTTCCCCTACCAAAGTTTTGGTCTAAGATGACCGAATCATATATGTAAGTAGCTGAAGTGCCCATGAGGATATTGCCGATGTTTCCATCTATGTTTCTCTTTGTACAATACTGCACTGGCAGAAATCACAGCATTTATGTGGTCTATCACAATATTTAATCAAACAAGTATAATAACATCCAATTATACAAAAATACAATTATGTTTGTTCATTAATAATTAACTCATAGATAACATAGACACACTTTTCTGGTCACACATATTTACATCACAATGTATATGAACCATTTAGTAGACAGTAAATTAAACTGAGGAGATCCCCATGAAACAATTATAACAACTGTGGTTTAATTATATTAACCTTGAATATCCAGTGAATCTTCTGACATTATTCCTTAAACATCAAATATCTAGACTAAGTAAGTGGCCTTCTTCTGTATGCAAGTATGTTTTTAAACACATCAACAGTTCAAATAACATTAGCAAAATAAATGTTTTTAATGTGAAGAGTGACATACATGTACAATAATCCAAGCTCTGTGTAATGATGCGCTGGCAGACAACACCCATTTCAACAAATCTGCTACAACATGACATTTAAACAAGCAAGTAGTCAACTGTCAGCATTGTCTGAGATGATGATACATGGTTTATACTTGATGTTGGAGGAGCTGCTCCAAGACCGCCGTTCAGCGTGACACTGACGCGTAACGCATGGCTGTATCCCAGTACTGATTGCCTTTGCATTCTGGAATATAGATGAACATTCTTAAATCAAACACATTTTCTGATTTTTAGTATTAACATTTCCTTACATAAATAACACACCTATATGAACATTTTAGGTCAAATATTTCTTCATCATTTCTGTGAGATATAATAATACTTTACACAAACCAACTTGGTAGTATAGTACTATTAAAAAGTAAAATTGGCTTAATTGAAGCATCTAGCAGAGCACATTTCCACATGGTCAATTTCACTCTTATCAAGCAAGCATAATATATTATGTATGTGGAGTCTTCTGAGAGGTAGGAAGGCTGTGTGGAGTTGTCTGTGCGGTAGAACGGCTGTGTAGAGTTGTATTTGTGGTAGGAAGGCTGTGTGGAGTTGTCTGTGTGGTAGGAAGGCTGTGTGGAGTTGTATGTGTGGTAGGAAGGCTGTGTGAAGTTGCCTGTGTGGTAAGAAGACTGTGTGGAGTTGTCTGTGAGGAAAGAAGGTTGAAGATGAGATGTGTGGTAGGGTTTCAACTGGTCGTAGTCCACCTTTGTCTTCAGGACATTTTGCTGAATTAAAACTAAACTATCGAGAAATGACATGCCTGCAAATGAAGCTTTGCAAGCTTTGCACCACACAATCGCCATACTTCCGTCTCAGGGAATACAACTCCACATACTTTGTGAAGTAATCAGTTAGTGTCATAACATACTTATTTCCATTCTGGGTCTCAGGTAGAGGGCCTACAAATGAAACAAACCAGTAATAAACATATTCAGGTAAAGGGCACACAAAAGTTTGATGCAGCCTCAAAGTTCAAAGTTTTCCAATTGTTTGGCTCAGATTATTTTCGCTAAGACATATAAGACATTACATAGATTTCCTTGACAAAATGGGCTTCAAAGTAAAGCTGTAAAATTACCATTCTAGAGAGGACATGAGTACAAGTCCTTTATTACACTCCTTCTTTACTCAGATGGAGTGAAAACCGAAACAACTAGAGTGAACATAGTTATGTGTTATATATATACATGTGGCTGCAGGTAGGTGTTCTGGAGAGGACTCATATCAGCAATTACTAGGTTTCAATCTATGCATGTTTTTTATGCTGTTGCTAAAAAAAGTTCACACCATGTATGCAACTACATTGGACTCTCGCTATAAAGAACACGTTGGGCTTGGTCAAACTGTGCATTATATCCAATATTCATTATATCCATGTGTACTAAACACAGTGCAGGCAAGAGCTGGGATTTCAAAGTTGTTCCTTTTAAGCAGAGATTCCTTATATCAAGAGTCCTTCTAGTGATATTCCACTATATACATTACAATGATATCTACCCAGATTTGGACAGTTCAACTGTAATATGCTTGGTTATAATGTTGGCATGTCACTATAACATAACATGATCTACCTATAAGGTCCATCCCAACCATATGCATGGGCTCTACAATCTTGATTGGTGTAAGCTTAGGAGCCACTGTCTTGACCTTCTCGTACCATTGACAAGCATCACATCTAGCAATCTGCAATATAAGTAAAATAACAAAAATAACAACAAAATAGAATATACAATTATGTGATTTATTACACTGTTATGTACTTTAACACAGCACATGCAAAATACAATTATGTGATTTATGTATTGGCATGTAATTTAACGCAGCACTTACACAATCTGGTGTATTAATTCTATATAGAATTTTTTTAAGACACTTGGCATTACATGGCTATTATGGCAAAAAGTTTACTATTGGCACTCAAAAATGAAATGTTCTCTAAAAAATATCCTTACGATATACACAGCAATATATTTACATAACACTTACATTTCTAACACAATATCCAGTAGATATATTTTAATCGCTTACGTAGATTGTTACGTCCTCTTTCAAGCCTTTCCAGTAATACCGCTGGCTAATTTTGTCCACAGTAGCATTGATGCTACTGTGGGCAGCATGTGGCACAGAGTGAATATGCGACAAGATCTTGTCTCTCTCTTTCTCATCAGTCACAATCTTCTGGCATATTTGCCTATGTGGTGGGATATACACTAATGCTCCAGTGTCTATAATTATTGATCATAGTTATAGGCATTTTTTATGAAGTACTGTAAGTAAAATGATATATCCTCAACATCATCACTTGTAGTAGCAAAATCACTTGGGGAGCAATTTGTGGAAAGATCTGACAAAGTAATGGTTACACTGTTTGCTAAATTAGCAAAATACTATGTTCAGGTTACAATCGATCATAGCACAAGATTTATTTACTATATGTTGCCACTGAATATATATATATATATATCAAGCTGAAATATGGCACATATAGTAATTGGGACCCAGGCTTTCAGAACATAATGTCAGAAATTATGTAGCTATATAATACAGTACAATACAATAAAGAAGATTTCCATAGCACCAACATCTTCAGAAAACCAAGCTCAGCAGTGCACCAATACCAAAGTGTTAGGCAAATCTTAATCCACATTCAATTCCGAATCATCAACAGTGATGGTGGTGCGCTAAGGAGGATAGACCAGGTCAAATAGGTAGATTTTAAGATGCCGCCAAAATGTTTATATATTTTATAATGTCAAGCTATATGCATCCAAACATGAACCAATATATATATATATATATATATATCGATTTCAGCAGTTCAAAAAGTGTCCATAAGTTCATCATGGGCCCTCCATATGACACCTGTCTGATGTATAGGTATATAGCCCCTATCAAGTATAAGTCAATCACAAAATGTCATCATTGTATTTTGACAGCTTGACATAACTAAATGCTTGTTAAATTAGTTCCACAATGAAGTTTAGCACTATAAATGCTGTTAAATGTTGAGCTGGTTTTTTTGTGGGCTTTGGTAGATAAAGCTAACATGAGATGGATCAGATGTTATGTATATATTAACATGCTAACTTTGGATCACTGTAAGTGCATTTTCATTCAATTTCAAAATAATCATAAGAGGAGATGCAATGTATCGGTCAATAAGCCCATGCCAGGGGTATTTTTGCACAAAGTGCATTTACCAGTCGGATTCGAACCAACCACAAAAGCCGAGACATTAGCAGCCACTCTTAATTAAAAAAATACAGTGTCACAAACGTAACCAATGTATTATGGTCCAGATGGCCAAATTCAAAACAATAATATAAACATACTACTCAATAAGGGCAATTACAATATAAATAGCAATTACTTTATTAAATGTATATTTTTTGTGATAGTCAACAGGGGACGCCTGGAAGAAAGGGATTTCTTCCATTTTCTTCCGGGAAAAAAATGGAAGAAAGTAAACTAATATAAAACAGACAAAATATTAAGTTTTCAGTATTTTTATTAAACTGTCGTTGTACATTTTATAAATATTTGATATTCTATGTCCACTGGCACAAATCTCCTGTGACAGTGAAAGTCTGACAGCCATTCAGTCCTCTACCTCATGCTTGCCACGTAGTATTCAATATCAGAACACAAGTCTGGCAGCTTTATCCACACCTAGTCAATTATCAGCTTTGTGTGAGTTATTCCAAATGTTGCACAAGGATGACGCACAAGCTGTGTGCAACGAAACTTACCACCACAATGCTGGATGCATAGCACCTGCTTCAAAGATGGATGGTGGGAATGGCGCAGACTTTGTTTCAAAAGCAATGGCTGCTGGGAGGTAGTCTGAATTGTTCTCTATGAGCCACTGGTGGGCCAGTTCCCGCTGCTCATTGATCAGACGACTGCCATGATAATCAGGGTGAAGCAAGTATGCAACTAAGTGACTGCTTGGTTACTCCTCTTCTGTACAGTTATAGCAAGGATGGGTTCGTTACGGATATTCGACCATCCATCCTCTACCAGTGTATCAGTTTGATCCTTGAGATAATACTTCATTTGTGACTTCAATTCATCAGAGACTATCAAGGAGAGTCCCACTGAGAACCTGGGGTGATCTGATACAGTGACGGGGATATTGCACAAGTAGAAGAACTTTGCAACAAGAACGTCCAGGCTGTCTTCGGTAACAGCATTTGTCTTGGTGAGAAGAGATGTTCTACTGAATGATGACTTTGGCTGGGGGTTCTTGTGTAGGATCCTGGCCCAAGGGATGCTTGGCAGTAACAGCAGCAGCAGGCATGTCTGTTCGCTCATTCACAGGTTCTGCTGCTGCCTGGAAATGTAAACAAACAAGTACTTATAATTTTTTTTTAACTAAGGTGTCTACCTGTGTAGCCAGAACTGTTTAATGATTATAATATTAGGATAACACAAAAAGTGTATGCATTTATTTGCATGATATTCCTCTTGCACATTACTTGTGTATTAGTCACCCAACAGTGAAAGCCAGTGCGGTTCCCTTTTATAAGCCATGTGGTGCATGCCACAATGACACATTTAATCCATTCAATATCTGGTGAACAATGTTAAACTATTAAAGTAAAGTATGCATATTTGCTATATGCAATGAAAGGGACCAGGACTAAATGACAACATGGCTAATATTGATCTATTTCTCACTGTCTTACCAAAATAACTGTCATTTGGAAGCTTCTTTATCAAATGGTGTGTGACAAATGCCTACAGATTATAATTCAAGAGATAAAACATTTAATGCAATGATGTTATTTAATTTGCAAAAAAAAACATTAAGTCATATTCATAAATACTACTACTCATTCCTACCTCATTTACAAATGTTGCACAGTTGCTATGATGGGACCGCGTCCTGCAGGCATTGATACATTGTTGATGAGCATAGTAGTTGCACCTAGCCAAAGCTTTCCCAGCAACTTCAACACGAGTGAAGTGCTGCCATATTGTATCTTTAGGTCTACCCCCTCGAAGCATGTAGACGTAAACTTTGTAATGCTGTAACACAGCAACTCTGCTCTAACTTTGTAATACACGTGCACTACTGAACTAATGAACAAGAAGTAGCTTACTGGACTACACTAGGTAGCTGTTACACAAGAAGTGAAGCCATTTAATTTTCTACTATATGGGAACAGCAAGACAAGCCTCAAGTAAGAAGCCATAAGTAACACAATATATCATTAACGTTATCATTAATGACCATACCAATATGGTAATTTGGCAAATAGCAATAACTATTTCTGCAATGCCAAAAGGTAGTGCAGCTCTGCAAATAATAACAACCACACTTTTGGCAATCAATAGAGGAGCCTGCAGAGCAGCTGTGCGAATAGCCACGTCCTTTTGTCGTTTGATAATCGTACTTCTTTCAAATACAAATTGTCTAGCATTTCATTTGGGTGCTTGCACTCCAGCACCTGGTCATTAGTGATTTAAAATAATGGGTATTACCAAATAATGGCTACATTTCTTCTGATGCTCCATCACTTTCCACTTTCTAATCAAATTACTTACAACTTTCTTAAAAAGGCCTCGTTTTACGAGCTCGCTGACAAAATAAGGTCAACATCGTGGGGTCATATGGGTCAGCGGAGTCTGCATACTTCTGGCACGGGGTCAAAAAGTTTATCGGGTTACCTGAGGTCACGTTGCTCACGCGGGTTGAATGTCGTCCACTGCGTTTGCGCGCGCATGCGCAATACGCAAAATGCATACTTCCGCAGACTTTCGGCACGGCACTACTCTGGGCCGTTACAGGTGCCAGCCTCACAGCGGACTATAGGGTTCAGCACTTAGTTACATTTCCCATTGGTGGCCATGTTAACGTTTTGCATGATTATAAGAAAACTTGACCATCAAAAATTCTGAAATTTCTTACCTGCCGTCATCATCATTTCATTGATATGCTGATGGAGTTTAGTAAAAATTAGACATTTCTAACTTTTTTTAAATGGCTGAACGTGTCATGCCCATCAATGTTTACCAATTTCTGCATGAATTACTACGCACACGTGCATTGTGGTGAAAAATTTGCCAAAAATCATTCCTATACATATATATATATATATATATATATAAATATTTATATATAAACATATACAGACATATACTCATATAAAATTTATATATATATATATATACACATATATATATACACATAATTTATATATATATACACACATATATATATATATATATATATATATATATATATATATATATATATATATATATATATATATATATAGTAAACGTTCCAAACCGGTCAGAAATAAAATGTCACTTTATTATATATATATATATACATATATATATATATACATATACATATACATATATATATATATATATATATATATATATATATATATATATATATATATATATATATATACATATATATGTGTATACGTGTATATATGTGTGTATATATGTATATATATATATATATATATAGACATAACACGTGTACATATATATGTGTGTGTGTGTGTGTGTGTGTGTGCGTGCGTGCGTGCGTGCGTGCGTGCGTGCGTGCGTGCGTGCGTGCGTGCGTGCGTGTGTGCATGGGTGCGTGCGTGCGTGCGTGCGTGCGTGCGTTCGTGCGTGTGTTATATTGCCTATACATTTTGTGGCAATCACTTGATAAACGGGCCTAACCAATCACGAGTGTCTGTTGTGCAACAGAGTTCGGGTCCCTTGGGGAGTGAAATGAAAACAGTTCCTTGGGTATTCGTCTCCCATTGTTTAACATAATATATGCGTCCGCGTTAGCGTGATATGCTCGCTTCGCCAGATTTGCTTACGTGGCGCTCGCTATAGAATCCAGAATTCACGAATGAAAAGTTTTGAGAAGTCATCGGTTAATTATAGTATACCATATGTTGGTCATTACCCATGTATTTCTATTATTGTCTGAATTAACGGTCACTACACGTCATATAATTGTCACACCGAAACCAATTAATCGGCAGACGCTTGGCGACAATGCAATCGACGACTACACAGATTGGGTACGTGAAGCCAGCCAGGGATGGGGAAGATGACACGGGTTTTATGTGACACTGTTCGTGGGACGATGACACTGGTGTTATGTGACAATTTTCGTGGAACGATAACACCGGTGTTTTATGGAAGTGTAGTATTGTTTTTTTATTATTGTTGGTGGCGAACAGTAATTTTTAAGGTTTACAACAGCGCTGTCAAAATTAGTTATTTCATTGAAATAATATATTTAGAAATAATTTAATATAATCAGAACGAGAAGAGGAAGACGAACAATACAATGGAGTGATTGTATGGATTTGCAAAAGTCAAGCCTGGGGAGCCGAGCATGGACGAAACATGCAGAATAGCGAGAGGTATGTTGACAAGTCATCACGACGACGGAGGAGAGATGCTGAAGTCATTTTAAATATATATATATAATAAACAGACAGCTTATTACGTCTAATCAAATATTGGACACATGTAGTTTTCCCGTGTGATATTATGTGATAGTTAGTACATTACAAGTTTTCAACACAAGTGATCTGCAACAATGAATTGTCTGATACCTCTGAAGTCACCACCGGGGTAAAACAGGAATGTAACTCTCCCCCGTTCTCTTCCTCCTTGGAATTGATTAGGTCATGAAGAGTGTAATAAACGGAAAAGGGAGATGGATACGATGGACCCTTACTAGCCTTCTGGAAGACTTGGATTTTGCGGATAACATAGCGCTGGTCTCACACCGACATCAGGACATGCAAGCCAAGATCGACGACATGACAAGAAAAGCAGGAGAGACTGGACTGAAGATCAGCACCAAGAAAACGAAACACTTGAGGATGAATAGCAGAACACAAGCAGCCATCGTGTTAAATGGAGAAGAAATCGAGGATATAGAAGACTTCACGTACCTGGGCTCCAGAATGACAACCAGCGGAGATACAAAAAAAGAAATCAGAACACGGATTTCAAAGGCCAGCCAAGTATTTGCAACACGTAGAAGCACATGGAGATGAAGGAACATCTGCACAAAAACCAAGATCAGGCTGTTTAAGAGCAACGTTTTGAGCACCTTTCTGTATGGAGCAGAATCCTGGAAGATGACCAAAACCATCAATCACAAACTAAAAGTTTTCCAGAACAGATGCCTATGCAGAATCCATCTTTTGGGAGGGAGGGAGGGAGGGAGGGAGGGAGGGAGGGAGGGAGGGAGGGAGACAGATCACGGTGGGGAGACAGATCACGGTGGCGAGACAGATCACGGTGGGGAGACAGATCACGGTGGCGAGACAGATCACGGTGGCGAGACAGATCACGGTGGCGAGACAGATCACGGTGGCGAGCTCTGGTGGCGGCGTTATGCGCAAACCCGCGCGAATGGGAATAAGTAAGTATTACATTAGAATAGACGTTGACGACTTGGGCGTTGATTCGCTGTAATGCGGGACATCGAGTGACGTAGCTTGCCGCATCAACCACAGTTCGACGCCGCTAGAACACTTGCGAGTTGGCATCTGCGACAGTTGGCGGACGTGTTCTGTAGTGTCAACTTATCGACCCTCGGAGACAGATAACAAAGATGTCGCGTGTTCTCTGTCCCTGTGTTGTCTGCGTTATCCTGGTTGTCACCTGCGGTAAGTCCACCCGGTTTCCTCTGTCAGATATCGTGAGTGGATTAAATTATTTTAAGTAGACATCACAATAATATTGGAACGTCACCGTTGTATAGAACTATGTACAGTTGTGAACACTATACATGAATTAACAACTTAATAATTATGATATCGACGAAAGAACAGTTGTATCTAGAAAATGCACCATAAAAGCAAAAAAAATTCTAATTTCTTCACAATAATTACCGCGGTGTGAAGTTCCAGTCTAAATTGTCTTAAAATTTATGAAATATTGTTTTAATGTAGGGAATAATAAGTCGCCCAGAAATATTGCAGTACGTACACACACCACATATTGGTTTGTCAATTGATATTAACGTTATTCTTGTTCAATAAGCTAGCACGATATATTTCAGTTTGGAGCCCGGCTTCTCACGACTGGGTTATAAACGTTTATATTTAGTGCAGGCTTTCAGTGTTAAATTCTTCCAATACAGACTCTGCATAGGTCCACTGATGATAGCGAGAGTGAAAGATCAATCATGTTACATCTATCCCATAGAGATAATTAGGTCTGATTGAAATATTAATAATTAATACGTACGAGATTGAGAAATGGACGTCCATATGCGGAGACGAATGCTAGAGTACATCGTGGAGGGGTCCATGCTGTATAATTCTTCATAATATATATATATATATATATATATACCCCATTCCGACTATCTGACGTCGGCAATAGGATTAGTAGCGGATCTGAATGGTACTCCCGACCCCTTCAAGCTGCAGTCTTCAAATGCGACGATACGCTTCTGAGGGAATAATTTTATATATATACGCACGCACGCACGCACGCACGCACGCACGCACGCACGCACGCACGCACGCACGCACGCACGCACGCACGCACGCACGCACGCACGCACGCACGCACGCACGCACGCACGCACGCACGCACGCACGCACGCACGCACGCACGCACGCAAACAACACACACACATACATTTTAAGTAAGTAAATTTATTTCCTCATCATCATCAGATACAATATAGAGCAGACTGCGTCAGTGTAGGTTGTTAGCCTGGCAATAAACATTGCTTTAATTTTATGATTCGAGATGCGATTCCAAACAACGAAAACACCGGTTAACACAACGAGTAGCTGTCTATATCATACGAATATTGAACGTATAACGAATAAAACGCATTATGCATTTTAACTGCTTTCCCATTTCGACACGAGCGCAAATTCACATAAATATTTCCCTTTGTATCAACACTATGTCAACAACATTAAATTTCAATTGCATTTGTTAAAATAATTGATGCTATCTTTAAATTAACAACAATCAACTTTATATGCCAATTTGTTGCCTTTTATTCTGCAAACTAAGCATGCCGACTCCCAGAAGACTCCTGCTCCCCAGGGTAAATACAACTGAATGCCGCGAAGCAGCTAAGAAGAACGCGAATGAGATCCACACTAATGCAATTGCATTCTCACGAAATTTATACATACTCAGACATGCTGCTTCGTTCGATGCGTATGTCATTGTTTTTTTTATAAAAATTGTTCACACTTGTTTATATTCAGTGTCACGACGCAATGTTCGTGTTCATATACTTCGTTGAAACATAGCGCTGTAGCCTCTCGTGTGACTAACTGTTGTCATATCCTCCCAGTGAGTAGCAGTTATCATCGACGGAGAAAGTATTATCACCCTCCTGACTTGTAGGACCTAGTTACCCCACTCCGACTATCTGACGTCGACGAAGGATTAGTAACGGATCTGAATGGTACTCTCGACCCCTTCAAGCTGCAAAGCTGCAGTCTTCAAATGCGACGATACGGGAATCATTAAATATATCTGCATGATGAAATTAATGCAGCGATAAAGAACACGCTTCATGATTATATATAAAGTATGTCCTATAATGATACCTAAATCTGAAATAAATTAATAAGAACTGAGTCCATGCCCCAAAAACGGTCCCTGAAGACTGGAGGGAATTGATGAGAACGATGCGACGCGAATTCAAATGGCCATGTTTTTTTATGAGCGAATTATGCGTCAGCCAGTCGGTTCCATTGCATCCGCACCTTCCGTCAAAGTTATATAGCAGGCCAAGAACATCTCCGAGGAAAGGCAGCCAGTTTTATTGCAGGCCAAACATACCTCCGTGTAAAATCAGCCAGATCCATTGCAGGCAAAGTACACCTCTTTGGATAGCAAGTCAGTATTATTGTAGGCCAAGTACATTTCCACGGAAAGCCAGTCAGTTACATTACAACACTTATTCGTGGAAATCCAGTCAATTCCCATGCAGGTCAAACACATCTCCGCAGAAAAACATTCAGTTCTAATGCAGGTCAAACACATATCCAGGGACGCATATACGTGTAAAACCAGTCGCTTCCAATGCAGGTCATGCACATCTCCACGGAAAGCCAGTCAGTTCCAATACAGGTTAAGCATATGGCCATGGAAAGTCAATCAGTTCCACTGCAGGGCAAAACGATATCTGTGGAAAGCCAGCCTGGTCCCATGTAGGTAAAATACATCTCCACGGAAAGCCATTATGTTCCGTTGCAGGCCAAGCACATCTCTTCGTTAGTTCCAATGCTTGTGTAATATATCTCTGTGGAAAGCGAGCCCTTTTCATTGCAGGTTAAACACATCTCCGTGGAAAGACAGCCAGTTCCACTGCGTGTCAAACATATATCCGTGTAAACGCAGTCTGTTCCAATGCAGATCAAGCACATATCCACGGAAAGCCAGTCATTTGCACTGCAGGTCAAACACATCTCCACGGAAACCCAGTCAGTTCCAATGCAGCTCAAGCATATCTCCACGGAAAGCCAGATAATTACGCTACAGCCATAGCACTTCTCCGCGGAAAGCTAGTCAGTTCCACTGCAGGCCAAGCTCGTCTCGGTGGAAAGCCACACAATTCCATTGCAAGCGAATCATAT
The DNA here is from genome assembly GCA_963662155.1 of Lamellibrachia columna. NCBI lineage: Eukaryota > Metazoa > Annelida > Polychaeta > Sabellida > Siboglinidae > Lamellibrachia > Lamellibrachia columna. The sequence goes on along the minus strand of OY759261.1, from coordinate 26,686,436 downwards.
CTGTGCGGGAAAGCCCATCGGTTCCATTGCAGGCCAAACACATCGCAATGAAAGCCAACCAGTTCCAATGCAGGTCAAACACATGTCCACGGAAAGCCAGCCAGTTCTAAAGCATGTCATCCACATCTCCAAGGATAGCTAGCCAGTTTTAATGCAGGTCAAACACATCTTCACGGAAAGCCAGTCATTTCCAATGCAGGTCAAATACATCTTAACGGAAAGCCAATCACATACATAGCAGCCAAAGCACTTTACAATGGATAGCCAGTCAGTTCAGTTGCAGGTTAAACACATCTCATTGGAAAGCCAGTCAGTTCCAGTTCAAGCCAAGCACTTCTCCGTATAAAGCCAGTCAGTTCCAATTCAGGTCAAACACATATTAACGGAACGCCCGCCACTTCCATTGCTGGCCAACCACACCTCCATAGAAAGCCAATGAATTCAATTGCTGGCCAAGCACACCTGTGTGGAAAGCCAGTCATTTCCGTTGCAGGCCAAGCACTTTTCTATGACTGCCTGCCAATTGCATGTCAAAAATATATCCTTGTTAAGCCAGTCAGCTATAATGCTGAACTGACAGGCTTTCCAATGAGATGTGCCTCGTGGAAGGCCAGACAATTCCATTGCAGGCCAAGCACATCTCCACGGAAAGCTAGCCAGTTCCAATGTGGAAAGTTCTTCAGTACAATTGCATGCCACGCAAATCTCCATGCATAGACAGTCACTTTCACTGCATGCCAAGCACATCTCTATGTAAAAAGCACATATCCATGTAAAGCCAACCAATTCCATTGTGTGTCAAACATATCTTCGTGTAAAGCCGGTTAATGCCAATGCAGATCAATCACATATTCAAGGAAAACCATTCAGTTCCATTGCAGACCAAGCACATCACTTTGGAAAACCAGTAAGTTCCAATGCAATTCAAATATATCTCTTCGGAAAGACAGGCGGTTCCAATGCAAGTCACGCACATCTCCAGACGAAGGTAAACGAATTAGAACAATACTAGAGGAAGCGAAACATCCTTGTAACCGGCCTAGATCTCCACAGCTTTGCACACACGACATCATCCAAGATTAGTAAACAAAGAACCCGCTCCCGTACCTCTACCACCACTCCCGTACCTCTACCACCGCTCCCGTACCTCTACCACCGCTCCCGTACCTCTACCACCGCTCCCGTACCTCTACCACCATTCCCGTACCTCTACCACCGCTCCCGTACCTCTACCACCGCTCCCGTACCTCTACCACCACTCCCGTACCTCTACCACCATTCCCGTACCTCTACCACCGCTCCCGTACCTCTACCACCGCTCCCGTACCTCTACCACCGCTCCCGTACCTCTACCACCGCTCCCGTACCTCTACCACCACTCCCGTACCTCTACCACCGCTCCCGTACCTCTACCACCACTCCCGTACCTTTACCACCGGTCCCGTACCTTTACCACCGGTCCCGTACCTCTACCACCACTCCCGTACCTCTACCACCGCTCAGGTACCTCTACCACCGCTCCCGTACCTCTACCACCGCTCCCGTACCTCTACCACCACTCCCGTACCTCTACCACCGCTCCCGTACCTTTACCACCACTCCCGTACCTCTACCACCGCTCCCGTACCTCTACTACCACTCCCGTACCTTTACCACCGGTCCCGTACCTCTACCACCGCTCCCGTACCTCTACCACCACTCCCGTACCTCTACCACCGCTCCCGTACCTCTACCACCACTCCCGTACCTTTACCACCGCTCCCGTACCTCTACCACCACTCCCGTACCTCTACCACCACTCCCGTACCTCTACCACCGCTCCCGTACCTCTACCACCGCCCCGCCGACCAGTACACTCAGGACAATGACGACATCAGCAAGTCGGCCATTATGTGAAAAAAACTTTGCTGACTTTACCAAAAACAAGCTAAATGTGCCACTAAATTACCTGAAAATCACGGCAATACACGATCTCTCAAAGTGGAAGGACGGCGCACAACCGGTGATTGTGCAACTGCTATCACCCGATAAGAAGAGTGCACTAAAGACAACACTGATATGCCTAAGAACACTGACATGCCTAAGAACACTGAAATCTAAGAACACTGCGAAGTCTAAGAACAATGTTATGTCTAAAACACTGCTATGTCTGAGAAAACTAATGTATCTATAACCACCAAATGACAGAATAATCTGATCAGTCATACCTTTTACATATTGGCAGTATTGAAGAAAATAATTTAAAACACATTCTTGATAAAAAAAATCGACAATGAAAATAATAGATCTCAAGAAATACAGCACTCATCATATTATGACACTGACAATTTAGTTATTTTAGCAGGTGCATATAAAGACCGTTTAAGTATTTTTAGCTCGAACATACAATCTATACATGCAAAATTCAATGAATTGGAAATATTTATCGAAGAACTCAATAATATTAATTTTATATTCAATGTAATATGCTTATACGAAAGTTGGATAGCGGACAATAGTGACCTATCGAAAATAGTAATGGAACTGTTTAGGCATACGAAATACATTTTTGGTCTTTAGACTGAAAAGTGCTTTTGTGTGCAGGTGCAGAAAGCTCCTAGCGGCTAGCTAGGGGGGCTATTTTATAACAACCTGTCACCCCTCTCTTCCTGGAAATTGGTATCGCGCTTAATTAGGCTGGTCGGGAGGCGTTCAAAGCATCCCATTGGTTAGCTGCGCCTGCGGGGGAAATTTGCGGGAAGATAGTAGAGGCGCAGGTTTGCAGATTACTTTTCTGCACTGCGCCAAACTAGCAACACCGTTTTTAAAATATTGAATTGAGTATAAATTTTGATTCCCACCCTCCCTCCCGGTGTATTTGTGTTTTTCTGTCAGTTGTTGTATATTTGACAGTGATATCACCTACTATGGTGCACTGCATTTTAATTGTAATATAGCGGACTAGCGGCTTTCTGCCCGTGCAGTCTTCAAGTGTATAGTTTCCCCTTACACAGGCGGAACATTGTATAGGACGTGGGGGACTACGTGGGGGACTACGTGGGGGACTACGTGGGGGACTACGTGGGGGACTACGTGGGGGACTACGTGGGGGACTACGTGGGGGACTACGTGGGGGACTACGTGGGGGACTACGTGGGGGACTACGTGGTGGACTACGTACACCTCACTTTTGTGTAGTGATGTTTAAATAGTCTCGCTGGTGCTGTGATGTTTAAATAGTCTCGCTGGTGCTGTGATGTTTAAATAGTCTCGCTGGTGCTGTGATGTTTAAATAGTCTCGCTGGTGCTGTGATGTTTAAATAGTCTCGCTGGTGCTGTGATGTTTAAATAGTCTCGCTGGTGCTGTGATGTTTAAATAGTCTCGCTGGTGCTGTGCTTGTGCAGTCTTAACTAAGCATCGTGTTCCCTTGTAAATTGTTATGCTGGAACATTATATAACAGCGACAAGGGTTTTTTGGTCACACTTATTGCTAACATGTACCAGTTTGTCTTCTACACTGAAGTAATTATCCAGACAGACTATTTATTCTGACTGTGCACCCTATGCTGCAGGCATCTTACATTTAATGCGGTGGGCACAGTGGCAATTACGTCGAAATTCACCCTCCGCAATAAATTGGACGAATTTCCCATTTTCAACCTACATAGTAGTTGGGTATTTTTTGCACACAAACTTAGAAAGGGCTGCACGCCCCCGTTATTAACCAAATACACATACACCGGGGATTGATGGGTAATGGAACTGCTTAGGCACACGAAATACAATTGCCTGGCTATAACTGTATCACTCAAGGAAACAGTTGCAGCGAAAAGGGTGGTTTAGTAATTACATAGATGCAAGATTCAAATATGAGGTACTGATTAATCTAAATGAGTACGAATATTGGGAGGGACAGATTATTAAAGTAACCGTCGGTGGGCTACCAAAAGAAGTCATCATAGGCAACATCTACTGGCATCCCAGAATGCTAGATGACCAAATTAGGCAGTGTATAAATGAACTCACAGTACTCATGACAAACATAGAAAACTAAACCGAAGTGATATTTGCTGGAGACTATTATTTAAATCTAATGATAAATGATAACGAAGTATGTAGTGATTTTTTATATGCTAACAACACATAGTTTCTATCCGCAAATTACCCTGCCAACGAGATTTTGTTATACAACTGGTACCCTTATAGACAACTTCTTCCTTAAAATAAAAACTATCAATAAAGACAAAAGTAGGTATATTATTAAAAACACTATCTGATCATCAACACTACTTTATACTATTTGACATAACAATTAATAAAGAAGCCACTCCCAAATTTATACAAATAAATGTACAAACGGAGAAAGCCATGAACCATGTACAAAATTAAATAACTGCATCGGAAATATACAACAAATTAGATCAAAGCAGGTCAGCTGATACAAATATGAAGGATGACATGATACACGATGTTATTTTAAAAGCTAAAGATAAACATATGATCTGTAAATTAGTAATGTTTTTAATATAAACCTAAGAAGTCAAAATAGATAACACAGGGATTGTTTAAATCAATAAGATATAGAGATAAATTATATTTAAAATTTAAAACGACAAGACCCAGCACACAAGAATACAATACCATAAACATAAACTTACAAACATACAATGCCATATTAAAGAGCAGTATCAAAGCAGCTAAAAAATGTACTACATTCACCAAATTTAAACACGACATCAGAAGCACATGAAAAACCATCAATGAAATTTTGTCTAGGAATAAATTAAAAGAATTATTTCCCATGATAATTAAGGAAAATAATACTGAAATAACTAACAAATTAGAAATAGCATATATATTTAATACATATTTTACTAGTATTGGTTCAAATCTCGCTAAAGGTATGCATTATTCAGGCGAGAAAAACCACACATATTACTTCAAGAATGCTTAACGCTAATAACAAATCTAATCATACGGTTATCGGTTCGGTTAATTCTCTTCGTGTGGGATCACACACAAGGCCGACACCAAAGAACGCCAATGTTGCCTGTCCGTTGCAAGCTTCGTCACCTGGCCCCCAACTGCACCCGAGAGCCTTTATCTCCCGCTCTACTGATCTCCTCCACGTCTCCTTGGGTCTCCCCCTCGCTCTCTTGCCACCACGGGTCCAGCGCATGGCCACTCTTGGAATGGATGTCAGCGGCATTCTGCAGTGTCCGATCCATTTCCATCTGCGGCGTTTAACCTCGAGAGAGATGGGCTGCATACCTGTTCTTTCATGGAGTTCCGTGTTGGAGATTTTGTTTGGCCAGTAGATTCGCAGTATCTTGCTGAGGCACTTGTTTTGAAAAAATTCCAGCATCTGGCATATGCCTTTGGTGACCTTCCATGATTCCGCCGCATATAGTAACACACTCAGGACGTTGCTCTTGAATAGGCGGATCTTTGTTCTGTTGCTGATCTTGTTTGTCTTCCAGATATTCTTCAGTGCCGCAAATGCCACTCTTGCCTTTCTAATCCTTGCCTTGATCTCAGACTCAGAGTTTCCATCTGTTGACACCTTGGCCCCAAGGTAGGTGAACTCGGTCACCTCTTCAATGTCCCTTCCTCCAATCGTGATGGGGTCTGCTGTTTGGCTGTTGTGTCGCAGCATCTTTGTTTTGTTTGTATTGATCTGTAGCCCATTTTTTTCGGCATTTCTTGCAAGTTCATCGCTTTTTCTTTGGATATTACTGTAGCGGTGCGACAGAAGAGATATGTCGTCTGCAAAGTCTAGATCATCTAATGTTTCTGTGAAGCTCCATTTGGTGCCACTTTTGTCTCCTAGTGCTGTTTCCTTCATGACCCAGTCGATCCCGAGGCAGAAGAAGAAGGGGGAAAGTATGCATCCTTGTTTCACTCCGGTTTTGATTTCAAAATCTTCTGTTAGGTATTGGCCGCAAATGACCTTGGTCCTGAAATCGCCATATAGCAGTTTGATTATGCTCACAATCTTGGGGGGATTCCATAGTGCCGGAGTATACGCCAGAGAGAGTATCTGTGAATGCTGTCGAAAGCCTTTTCAAAATCAACGAAGTTTGCGTAGAATGGCTTGTTCCATTCCTGGCACTGCTCCAGGATCTGCCTTAAGGTAAATATGTGGTCCCCACAGGATTTTCCTTTCCTAAAACCTGCCTGTTGTTTGCGCAATAGTGGGTCAAGGGCTTCTGAAATTCTGTCAAGGATCACCCTACAGAAAACTTTGCTAGTAATAGACAACAGAGTGATCCCTCTCCAGTTTTTTTGCATAGGCTAAGGTCTCCTTTCTTTGGTAGTTTGACGATCAGCCCCATCTTCCAGTCACCTGGTGTTTCTTCCGTCTCCCATATTCCTTCAAAGATCTCTGTCAAGGTTCCCATGGTGACTTCTCCTCCAGCTTTCAACATCTCTGCACTTACACCGTCTGCACCCGGTGCTTTCCCTGACTTCATGGTCCTGATTGCTTTTCTCACTTCTTCAGCAGATGGTGGGTCTGCGTTGACCTTCAAGTCCTCTTTGCTTTCTGGAATTTCTGCTTGATTTCTTGGTGCTTCCTTGTTGAGGATGGTCTCGAAGTGTGTTTTCCATCTCTGGGTCTGTTTTGCTTCACAGGTGACAACATTTCCATCCACATCTTTCACTGGAACATCACTATTTTTAAAACCGCCAGTCAGCGAGTTGGTTATCTTGTACAGTGTGGCCATGTTCTGTGTCTGTACTGCTGCTTCATCTGCAAGATTTTCGATGAAGGCTCTGTTATCTGCTCTCGTCTTCCTTTTGACTTCTTTGTCCAGTTCTTAGTAGCTACTCTGTAGCTGTTCCTTCAGTGGTCGAGATTTGACATCGTTTAGCTTCTTTTTTGTTGCTTTTCTTTCATCAATTGTTGTCCATGTGTCTGATTTGATCCATTCCTCCGTCTTCTTTCTTCTGTACCCTAAAAGTTTCTTGCTTGTTTCTTTCAGTGCCTGATTGAAACTGTCGAAGCTCAATTCTTGTTCCTCTTGGAGTATGCGAAAGCGGCTTTTAAAGTCCAGCTGGAAATCTTTCTCTGTGTTTGGGTTCTTTTACTTTCCTGTGTCAAATCGCCGTTGTTTCTCTTCTCTTCTTTGTGTCTTCCGTAGCTTCAAGGACAACGTTGCCACTACCAGCACATGGTCACTCTCCACATCAGCTCCGCGTCTGGCTCTAACGTCCTGAAGTGATTGTCTCCACTTCTGATTGACTATCACATGGTCGATCTGGCTGACAGTGTTATTATATGGGAACCTCCAGGTGGTTTTGTGAATGTTTCTGTGCTTGAATAGAGTTCCACCCATGACTATGTTATTCTCAACACATAGATCAGAGAGTCTCTTGCCGTTGTTATTTATGCATCCAAAGCCCTCGGTGCCCATGTCCCTTTCTATTCCTGTGTTTTCCTCTCTAACTCTTGCGTTGAGGTCTCCCACCACCATGAGTACATCATGCCAGGGTGTTGTCTGAATTTCCTCCTCCAACTGGTCATAGAACTCATCCTTAATCTCCTCCTCATAGCATGCGATCACTGTCAGCTTTGCAAACTTGGAGTTGAATCTTGCCTTGAGTAGTCTGTCGTTGATTGGCTTCGCATAGTTTTTTCCACCTCCCTCGTCACAATGATGGCAACTCCACCTCTGTGCTGGTTATCTGATCGGCCTGAATAAAGTATGGTGTGTCCCGAGGAAAGGGTCCTCTTCCCTGAGTCTATCCATCTTGCCTCGCTCACGCATAAAACTTCCACTTTGTAATTTTCCATCTCCCGCAGTACTTGCTGAAGCTTTCCTGCTTGATACAGTGTTCTCACATTCCAGGAGCCCACTCGTATCTTGTTTTTCGGCTTGAGGGGTTCCTCTCTCGGGGTGTCAGCTCCCGACCGGGTTTGTCTGCCATCCTTCATGATCCCAGTTTCCTGGGTTACTTCACTCCTCGCACCATTGACGTATTGTTCTTTGGTATTGGTTTCTGTAGCTTGAGTTGTCTTACATGGTGAGGGTGCTAACCTCACGCACAGCCCTCCTCCTTTCTCACCCGGGCTTGGGACTGGCAATGGCGGAGCTAATCAAATCAAATCAAATCATACACACTGGTGTTTTCCCAGAAAAACCAAAGCTCGCCAAAGTCATTCCCACCTTTAAAAAAGAAGACCCAGCCATGTTAACTATTTACAGACCAACCTCTCTTTTGCCAACAATATCAAAAGTCATAGAAAAAGTAATTAGCAGTCAACTGTTTTTCAATCTGGTCACTCAACAGAATAAGCCACCTTAGAGTTGGTAAATAGAATCACTACTCAAATGGACAACAGTAAAATACCTATAAACATCTTTCTCGATCTATCTAAGGCTTTTGATACAATTGATCATAAAATATTACTAGACAAACTAAAATATGATGGATTGAAAGGCCCTACACTGAAACTATCCATCAGCTACCTAACAGATAGAAAGCAATATGTAGAATTGGACGATATTAAATCTAAAACATTGAAAATAAGCACTGGTGTCCCACAGAGGTTTGTTCTTGAGCCTCTGTTGTTTATAATCTACATAAATGATAGGTAACAGTCTAGTGAAAGGTTTAATTTTATAACTTACGCAGACGACACTATCCTTTCAAGTACGCTAAATAATAAAAAAAAAACCGGAGAACATTGATGCTGGTTCCTTAATTAATAACGAACTTGGTAAAGTAAACGAATGGCTTGGAATTAACAAACTGTCACTAAACATAAACAAATCTAGATATATGCTTTTCCACAGGCCAAATAAAAAAGTAAATGCACCTACGCTCCAAATCAGTAACACAAACATTGAAAAAGTAAATGAATTCAACTTCCTATGTCTAACTCTGGACACAAATTTAAAATTGAGGAAACATTCTGAAATCAGTTCAAATAAGTGTTCCAGAACAATTGGAGTGTTAAATAAGCTTAAACATGTATTACCCCAAAATATAAAAAAGTTATATATATAATACACTAGTCCTGCCACATACGAACTATTGCATTATGGCATGGGGCTCTCAAAGTGAAAGAATATACAAAGTACAAAAGAAGGCTGTTAGAATACTAACAACGAGTGGACACAACTCACATACGCATCTGCTTTTCAAAAGAAAACATTTATTAAAAATCACAGAATTACTAAGATTACAAAAATTCAAGTTCTATTATAAATTTATGCACGATCTATTATCATCGTACTTGCATAATCAGTTCGAATGTCAGTCAATCTCATCTCCGTGGTACGCCAGACAATTCCATTGCAGGCCAAACAAATCTTAACGAAAAGCCAGCATATCTCCGTGGAAAGCCAGTTAGTTCCAATGCAGTTAAACATATTTTTGTGGAAAGCATTTCAGGCAAAGCACATATCCATGGAAAGTTTGTCGGATGCAATTGAGGTTAAGCACATCTCTCTGGAAAGCCAACCAGTTTCATTGCAGGTCGAACAAATCTCCACGGAAAGCCAGTTAGTACCGTGAAAGGTAAAAAACACGTCAATGGAAATTTTGCCAGTTTCCTTCCCATGCAGGTCAAATACATCTCGAGATTACTGTTATTCCGTCTGATGCTGTTGTATTTTATGTCGTCATATTAAATGTTTTATCCATGAAGTTCGTTCACACAGTGGCTGTCCCTGAGTTACTAATATGGCGCATTATTCACTATCCTTGCCAAATGACCAACCCACCTGTATTTATATAACGGTTGATCCAATGATAAAATTGCGCCGTGCTGGCGAAAACATCATCGTTCAACATCTGCAACAAGTATGGTAATATATTGAAAATATTGCAATTTTAACACGAAGTGATTTCTCGTTTACTACTGGTTTATTGTGAAACGCAAATTCCAAACACTGATCTAGTCACACTGTTTGCTAGCATGCGTATATCATGTCGCTGATGACTTCATGATTTTCACAACCGCCTATCTCTGTCAATGAACAATAACTAAGCGATGTGGGTGCGGAACGGCGTAATTTTTTTTCACTCCGTAAGTTCTGCGTGTAATTAAATCGGCAATTCTGTGCTTATTAAAGCACATATTAATGTAGATGTATATCATGTTTAATATAATAAACACCATCATTAGTGTATGTCTGAAATTAATATATTAGATATAACTGTCGTTCAATCTAGAAATAGTGTCTCGGAAAACCATTAACACCTATCCTGCACACATTTGTGTAGGCTGATGTGACTCGCATCTTTGTTATGTAGCTAGGCGTGTGAAGCAGTCGGATCACCAATATCCCCTGGGACCAACATCCAGGTTATTACAATAAAAAATCCGTAATGGCCGTCTTCAGTTAATGTCACTTAATTGTCATCAGAACGCAACCGACACAAAAGACCTGCCGAGAGCTTATTCCTCCTGCACCACGGTTCCTCGAACATGTTTAGCCAGGAGCCAAATGTTGTACAGCCAACGCTTTTAAAGAATAACATAATTATTTTTGTTGTTGGCGAGATTTTCGCGGGCCAGCTGAACACCTTCCACGAGCCCCATTTGGCCCACGGGCCAGAGTTTGCGGAAGGCTGTCCTACACGTTGGTGAATTGGAGTACGGCGGACAGAGGCCGACGCAACGAGCATGCACAACCAGGCGAATCAGTTATATTTAATCAGTTTTGCAGACGTCAGGTTTATTTACCATTACCGGTGAAACATAATTCAGTTATCAGATTATACTATTACAAAACGTTATATTTCAATTTCCCAAAGGGTTTCTTGACACGAACCAGTAGCGCCACTCGGAACCCTCATAGCGACTAATTTCCATGTTTACCGTTAATTTAAAACCTTCATACTCAATTCGTTTAGCCAATCGCGAATCGGGTTCGTTGATGTTCATATATATATATATATATATATATATATATATATATATATATATATAGTGCGTGAATATTTAAGTAACACGGCTTGCTAGAAGAGTGCATACTTGAGATATCATCAATGAAAGAATTCATTTTTATCATTGGATCCGTTAATCCGCACCGTGTTTGTATCTTAGTCGTGCGCACCCACTGAGTCAACGAAAGAACATCATGTTGGTTTCTGAGTCGTATCCACTGTCTGAGACCACGAGAGGCCATCGTGTTGGTTTCTTAGTCGTAGCCACTCTCAGAGACCACAATACGGGACCGTGTTGGTCTCTTAGTAGCCACTGAGACTCTGATATCTCGAGCGCACATCGTAGACACTCTCTGAGACCACGAGAGGACATCGTGTTGGTTTCTTAGTCGTAGCCACTCTCAGAGACCACAATACGGGACCGTGTTGGTCTCTTAGTAGCCACTGAGACTCTGATATCTCGAGCGCACATCGTAGACACTCTCTGAGACCACGAGAGGACATCGTGTTGGTGACTTAGTGGTAACCACTGTCTGAGACCCTGAGACTACGAGAGAACATCGTGTTGGTCTTCTGAGTCGTATCCACTCTCTGAGACCCTGGGACCACGATAAGACACCGTGTTGGTATCTTAGTCGTAGCGACTCTCTGAGACCACGATGGGAATATAGAGTAGCTAATCTCACCGGGAGCTGTTTCGTATGGTACTGAGTGTACATTGATGTGCAATTACATTTTGGCTTCACTAGTTGGTACCTTGAATATCATGTTTTTGATCGCTAGACGGCGGTGGTGTATAATCGCAATGCAACGCGGGATCAATTGTCGTACAACACGTAACGATGTACTTTAAATTTCAGCAAAGATTACGCCGTACCAAAAATAACGCTTACTGATATTATACAGAAATCACAATGCCTAGCATCAAAACGCAAAAATTGGCTGATCTGACGTTTGACGCGATTGAGCACGCGTTAGCATAGAGACGCGACTGTTTCAGCGCACGGCAAAATATCCGCGCGAATTACGTGTTGTACTTCCGTCGACAATCTCACGTAAGCTCACCTTTATATTAATGTTACATTATGCACTAGAGGCGCCACGGGTTATTTCGAGTAGGCTCTATTAGTGAACTTTACTTTGTATATAATCAGTACTTCTTTTGTTAATTCCAAAACTCTGTGATCAAGATCTGATCACCAATTGCAATCAGACTCATCATTCCATGTGGCATTATATCAGTGCTTGTTTCACGTTCATTTCCAATTGGCATCCATAACATTTATCTCCACCAATTGGAGCTACAATTATCCATATGCCTACTAAACCGTTATTTAAAAAATCAACATAAATCCCCCAAAAAATGGTATTTACAACAACACAACCTTGACCTTGCACACGTATCCATATTATGGATATGAGGGGCAAATGTCCACGTTTGATTTCGCGAAAGGACTTCTGTCCAGATGACAAACTTGTGCCCTGTTTGTCTGCGACCATTCGGCTATTATGGTTGTGTTGCTGTCGTTTCAAGTAGTCTAGCATGCCACTATTCGTTTAGCGAGTGCAATCGAACGAATTAATCGCCTTCCCTTGCCGTCAATTTGCACAAGAAGCTTTTTATTTGTATGGTTTTATTGGTAATATATTATTCAGTACATTTCTGCGCTGGCGAGCGATGAATTGTTGGCACGCTGTATGCGGTTTGTCTGTGTCGTCGAATCGTTCATTGCAGCAGCTCTTCAGTTCTAGAAGTTCAGTTGTAAGCTGATGACATATAATTGTGAACACTATAATAATTATTATATTCGCCCTTCCGATCACACAAATGGACTTATGTAGCCACTGTACTGCGGATCTATCCTGGTCAAATAGAATGAGAATCAGGGACATCACTTAGAGGCCACAAATACTGCAAATTGTAATGAACAACAACAGAAACGCGAAAATGTTAAAATACAATTTTTTCACGACAAAATTAACTCGCCAATTTTTGTGAACGGTTGGTTGTTACCTGCGTGTTCACGGAAGAAAGACTATTTTGCAATGACAATCTGGACGGACGTAGAAGAGTCTCGCATCGATTCGGCGAAAGATGTGTTGATGGTTCTGTGATGGAGAAGAACACATGAGGTGACCCAATCATGCTGATATGTTGAGGCACGTCACGGGGCAGCGGCACATTGATCAAGTGCTCACACGTCCAATTCGCTTTCGTAACCATGGAAACACAATTTTGCAGCAAGGCAACGTCCACCCACACACTGGCAAGGTCACGCAGAACTTCCTCCAGCACCACAACCATGCACTGGTCCTCTCTCGGTCCAAATCAGAATCCCATTGAGCACTTTTGGAACGAGCTGCAGAAGCGACCAGTCATGTGCGCCCCTGACCAGCCACACCAGTAGACCTCCGCAGGGCGATCTTCCACACTTGGGCCAACATTTCTAGAACAGATGTAAACCACGCAATACCGAATAGATGCATGGCCGTCACCAATGCTATTGGAGGACACACATAATACCGAATGTTCCAAAGTAGGTAAAGCAAACAAACAGCTAAATGTGAATTATCGCACAAAGAAATCGGACACACCTAGGATATGTTCAACCAGAGCTAGTGTATACCGAGCTGCGTCACTCAACGAATTAACATGGCGGAGCCATTTTGTAAATTGACGTTCAGCGCCACCAAGTAGGGGGCAGCTACAACTTACGTTAGTTCATCCGGTAGTTCGATTCCGCATGCGCCAACTCTCAAGTTACATTTCCGGGTGAGAGGGCAGTCGACATAAACCTCTGTTGACAATGCGATTGCGTTTTATCCTTTCTGCTACACAAACAGTTCTTGAAAAGTATTGCTTTATTTCTGAACTCCTTAAACCTGGCAATGTAGTCTTCACAACTGACGCGGTTATACAACTGGACATCCGTTGAATCAAAGCAAGAACGTAAACGAACAATTGCACACATCGGCACACCATTTCTTCTTAACATGCCTCAGTAAATTTAAAAAACAACACTGTCACGTACAATTACTTATGACTGAAATAGGTCATTTATTAACATAAATTGGTCAAAGGTCAAATAATCAGGTAACTAAGGTCAATATTATGGTTAACAATTACAGCCTCTATTGACTTGATAGCATTCCAATCCAGACTTAATAAAAAAATAAATAGGCCATCACGACATGTAAATGGGTCAAAGTTCAAGTTGTAATAAACTAGGTCATTAATGGGTATTAAGGTCAATGTGTACATAACTTCTCCCTTACACCCCTCCCTGGTCTCACATGTCATACATAATTACTTAATTTGGCCATTTCTCAACATAAATAAGTCATCGTATGTCAAGGTCAAATAAATAGGTCATGTCACAAGAAATAGACTCAATTCCATAAGACCAAATAGACCCTTTTTTGGAAGCCAAAAAGTGGAATAACTTCGCAAATAATAAAGATATTGAAAAAATTCAAAAATGATGATAAACCGCATAACATACTTTATCGGACAGAAGTGTTTAAATGATTATAAAACAATGTTTTTTTTATTTTTATTTTTTTAATATACCTAACATCGCCATCGCATCGCCGGCAGGACACTGAGTGACACACAGTCATAGACAGTCAGTGACAGTGTTATTGTTGTCAGTTGATATTGGGGGTGTCGATCTATTTTGTTTTATATTTTTTTATGATATGGCTGCCGCCATGGGAAATTGAAAACAGTTTCAAAATCGGTAAATTACTTTTCGAAATATGATTTTTTTTAAAGGGCGACTCCAGCGGCAGCGTTACGTGTGTATGACATTCAGAAATGTTTTTTCTTTGAAACTTTGCAGATCCATATCAAAGTATTGCCGAATGTTTTAATTTTGATCATTGCATTGTTCTACATATTTTTGAATAGTTAGGGTAGACAAAATAAATTTTTCATCAGTAATGAATTTAAGAAAAAATATTATAAAATGTATATAAATATATGTGACGCACACAAATCTAAATTCAGACGGGTGAATTGGTTATTAGCAAATGTTGCCAAAAGTCTGTGAAATTATAGTAGCATTTAATAAGTTGCTTTATCATAATTAAGCACATGTGTATACGTATACTATGCATATTCATATGACTGTGATTGATTATTTTTTCCCCAAAAAAATTATAAAATCGTGTATGACGCATTTTTAGTTACGTGTGTGATGTGTGTTAAGTAGACTTAGTAATGGACAATTTTCTTAGTTGATAACGACTGTTTACATGACAGTATGAAATTTTAGTACACGCTGTAATATCACAACATAATGAGGTAAGTTAATTGTGATAACACAAATAGTTATGTGACATATTTATTTAATATGCCCATGGTAATATAAACAATAAGATATGATCCATTTAACTTTATCTTTAATCACCAAACGCACAAACAAAAACAGCATAATTTGAAAAACAGGACAGTATAGTACTAAACCTCATTATGGAACTTACTATCAAACATGCAGTTTGCAGTGTCAATTATACTGATCCATAGTTGTGTGCAAATCCGAGGCTGAATACATGCAAATCAGACATTTTAAAGATATAATTAAGGGTGTTTCCCCTGGTGTGTCAATTATTATTAAATTAGTGTTGTGCTGCTCCCTTGTCACATTTTGCATGTCACGTCTTTTGTATGTTGGTACTACACAAGTAGTAGTGCTGATTTATAAACCATTTCGAAAAAAAAAAATTGAAAAAAAATGGTTTCAGAAATTTGCATTTCGTGTGTAACATTGAAATTCAACTTTAAAAAAAATATAAAACTTATAATCAGTATTGTCATGCTTTATTTTTCATTTCATTGTAAATTCGTGTGAATTTCCTTTTTGTAATACGTATTTGCAAACATGAATCAATGGACCGTTATTACTAATATGTCAACTTACACAGTTGCTAGGCAATGTTTTGTTTTAGGGTTTATTTACAAACAAAATACTCAATTCCAATTATTTTCACATGTACTATTGCCCAGTTTTGAGGAACCAAAAGGTAATGCGAACACTTCAGCATCAGCAATGGTACTACACTGTAATAACCTTGGGATGGAGTCGAACCTATAAAATCAACTGATAAACACATGACGCACCTAAACAAAACTCTTCTTCCCACTGAAGATGTCTAATGCTCTAGCACTTCCTGGCAGCGTCAAGTTTATCTGCAACTCTCTTGTCAACGTCTTAGATGTCTTTCTCCAATCAGCACTTCCTGGCAGCTTCAAGTTTATCTGCAACTCTCTTGTCAACGTCTTAGATGTCTTTCTCCAATCAGCACTTCCTGGCAGCTTCAAGTTTATCTGCAACTCTCTTGTCAACGTCTTAGATGTCTTTCTCCAATCAGCACTTCCTGGCAGCTTCAAGTTTATCTGCAACTCTCTTGTCAACGTCTTAGATGTCTTTCTCCAATCAGCACTTCCTGGCAGCTTCAAGTTTATCAGCAGCTCTCTTGTCAATGTCTTAGATGTCTTTCTCCAATCAGCACTTCCTGGCAGCTTCAAGTTTATCTGCAACTCTCTTGTCAACGTCTTAGATGTCTTTCTCCAATCAGCACTTCCTGGCAGCTTCAAGTTTATCTGCAACTCTCTTGTCAACGTCTTAGATGTCTTTCTCCAATCAGCACTTCCTGGCAGCTTAAAGTTTATCTGCAACTCTCTTGTCAACGTCTTAGATGTCTTTCTCCAATCAGCACTTCCTGGCAGCTTAAAGTTTATCTGCAACTCTCTTGTCAACGTCTTAGATGTCTTTCTCCAATCAGCCAACATTGGTTAATAACGTGATTTTCGTGAGTGGTCATCTTCTATCAATCTCTGCCTGTCCTCTCATGGACGGTGTCGGACAACTGGTGCTTCATCACAGTCCGCCGGCTAATGTGTAGTTGCTTTGCAATGCTGTTCCAACTATGGCTTTCTTCATAATAATGATTCTCATCTGCTGCGGAAGTAACAACCAAGGCTATGGAACCATATCTGTGAAGTACAAACAGTGCCATGTGTAAACTGGAAGTGAATTACATTAGATTTACAAAGATATGTGTGTATCGATCTCATAAAGAATAACATAACCGTAAACATCACAAGAACTGTTAAAGTGACATTCACTATTATATATTGTTTGCGTGTGCATAATTGTATGTGCATTTGAGTCCAGAATTTGGGTCAATTACAGTTATGTCAATTCCAATTACACATACCAATTCCAATTTCACCTCCTAACACACCAATTTCAATTCCATATTGAAATATCAGTATGTCAACAGAGCAACCATAGACATACTCAGTGCCAAAAACTAACACTTATTTAGAGTGAGTAGCTTTATTTGACACCAGCATGATATTACGATTTCTAGATTTAACAAGATTGCCATCCCAAACAACAAGTTCCAGATCACAAGTGGACAAGGAAGCCATTGGCTTACAGAGATTCCAACAATGTTATCATCTATGTATAGCCCGCCCTTATCAGATATCTTTCAATTCTATTTTTAACTGACATGGGGTAAATTCCATTCTGGAATTGAGGGTTGAGAAACGATTTTCGAAAGTCAGTTGGAATTAGAATTGATTTTTTTTGGAATTGATTTTGTTGGAATTATTGACTTGATACTGTTAATCTTTACCCCTTAAATTTACTATTAAAATCATATTTGTCTGAATCTGGTAACAACCAGGAAGCTGTCAAAATTATAGCATATACACTGTTTACTCTGTTATTGAAACATTGTGAACAAAAAACAATATAATCAAGCATTTGCATCAAAAACAAATGCTAGGTTACTGTAACAGACAGTAAAACCAAAGTCAGACCATTCAGGCGGTATCTCATTTTCTTTCTCAGTGGACAAGGTTTGTTTCCCCGTGGACAATACATGTTGTTTTGTGTGCTCTGGTTCTACTGCTTTCTTTACGTTTGAAGAACATGTTCCTATCAATATCCTCATAACCATTAACTATTTTAAGCACTTCTACTTGGTCTCCTCTTAGTCTCCTGGTCTGGTCAAACAAAAAGCGGCTTTCATAACTAAGGTCTCAATTCTATAATCATTTTAGTTGCTCTTCGTTGTATTCTTTCTAGCTTGTCGATGTCCTTACGATATGGCCTCCGTGATTGTATACAATATTCCTAATGTAACTATTGCTTTGCACAGGGGTACAATTTGCTGTTTCTCCTTATATGTCATAGTTCTCAAAATTAGCCATAGAATTTAATTTCCTTTAGAAGCAGCAATCCCATATTTCTGTGACACTTTCATGTCTGCACTAAATGTTACTCCTAGTTCCTTTTTTGTGTGGCCTAATACAGCATCCCCCATTTTATATTCTTCGTCCATGTTTCCATGTCCTATGTGTATGCATTTACACTTCCAAAAATTGAATAGTATTTGCCATTTTTCTGACCATTTAACTAATTAATCCAGATATCATTTGTAACCTTTCTGACTACGTTTGTGTTATCTGCAAATTTCAGTACTTTGTCATCTTCCAAATAATTTTGTCATCTTCCAAATAATATATATATATATATATATATATATATAAATATATATATATATATATATATATATATATATATATATTAAAAACAGTAGGGCCTGATACTGATTCTTATGGTACCCCACTCCATTGTTTTTTATATATTTATTCCCTGTTTTACTTTTATATTAAAATGGATTTGGTTATGATCACTTGAACCCAAAGGTTCGTATATTTTAACATTGTCAACTAATTCATTTTGAGAAGACAAAATTTAATCTAACACATTCCAACCTCTGCTCTGGTTGGTTCCAAGACATGTTGAGCAAGCAAACAATCCTGTGTCTGTGATAGAAGTAGAAATTGATGGTCTTCATCCCAGCACTCTGTAACACTAATGATTTCCATTGTATATTGCCATGGTTAAAATCACCCATTATAACACATTCCCCCTTGCTCACCTCCCTCATAGTCTTGTAGTTTTATATATTCTTCTTGTCCTGTGACTATGTTTGACTACTACGATAAACTACTCCGATCTCTTAGTATTATATTGTTAATGTTGACTTATTGGTAACTATGTCTATGTTACACCAAATTGCTTCCTCACAATGTGCTTCACTCTTCAGTGTTATTTCATATGCTTGGGTATATTATTTAATATATATATATATACACAATTACTTCCCCCCCCCCGTTCTTTCTCGCCTATCCTTCTTAAACATTACATAACCTGTCGGTGATAACTCAGCATCTACTATATCTTTAGTAGCCCATGATTACGTGAGGATCAGTATATGCTACCATAAATTCATAATGTCTAACTTGCTTTTTTATTTACTATGCTCCTGGCATTTAAGCATATACATTTAAGTTCATTTTCCGAAATTATTGGTGAAAATTTCTTTGGATGTGTATTTGTAGTTTGTACTCCTTTGAGTACCTGATACATATAATGATAAACATATATGCAACATATTATATTTAATTTAATATTTGTAGCAAATAATTTGAGTAGAGAAGTTACAAGAAATAATTGAAAAGTAACTTTCACCAATTCCGGAATTGACGTTCCAATTACAGTGACAGTGGCCTCAAGACCAAGTCTGATTGAGTCTGACTGCAAAAAATATATACGACAAGAAACTAGAGATCGGCGATAATGTTCTGGTTGACTAGTAAGTTAATAAAACTAGTTTACAGATATTGATAATTTACTTGGTATGCCGAAAATTTGCCTAGGAAATATGAGATTTGAGTACAGGGTAGGTTTTATTTCTTTGGAAATGGCACATCAGATGGTAATTGCAAAACGTGATATGTACGATGTGCTGAATTTCAGCAATATAATAACAATATATAAAACAAAATATATATTATATTTTCATTTATATCCCCAACATCAACAAGTGTCACTCACTGACACTGGCAGTGGCACTGCCACTGGCACTATCCCATATGCCATATGATATGATGATGGCCGATGCGTGCAATTGTTTGTGTTCTTACCTTGATTCAACGGATGTTCAGTTGTATAACCGCGTCAGTTGTGAAGACTACATTACCAGGTTTAAGGAAGTTTGTAGTAAAAGCAATAATATTCGAGAACAGTTTGCGTTTGTGTAGCAGATATGATGAAACGCAATCGCATTGTCAACAGCGGTTTATGGGTTTATGACGTCGATTGCCCTCTCACCCGGAAATGTAACTAGAGAGTTGGCGCATGCGGAGTCGAGTTACCGGATGCGTTGACGAAAGTTGTAGCTGCCCCCTACTTGGTGGCGCTGAACGTCAATTTACAAAATGGCGCAGGTCGGAGTGACGCAGCTCGGTTTATACTTGCTCTGGTTCAACTGACACGAAAAATAAGTGGAATCAATTTGAACGACAACAAATGTCACGTTTTTGTGTGTTGGTGAAAAAGTTCGTTAATTCGGTAGAGAATAATGATAGTTAATAATAATCATTATATATATGTATATATATATATGTATATATATATACACACACACACCCACCCACACCACACACGCACGCACGCACGCACGCACGCACGCACGCACGCACGCACACACACACACACACACACACATATATAGGCGTCGGAACGGGGAGGGGCCAACGTTTGGTGGGTATCTGTTACACTCCGTCCTTGATCAGTCTTTGCAGAGATCATGCTGCCTTTCCGTGTTACGATTGTCATCGGATTCGACTCGTAGGGAGTGTGACTTTTTGATGCAGTGAATGGTCTCTTCACTAACACAGACTCGCCAATGCTGAGATCACACGGCTTGTGGTAGTTCTTTCGGTCTGCATGACACTTCATCTTCCATTTCTGGTCAGTGTCTCTCTTGCAAACTATCTCTGCAACTTGATCAGCGCCTGCACGTTGCGGTAGTTTATTGCGAACGGCACGCTTCAAGAACAGTGTTGATGGTGCAACTCCAGTCTGGGCCATAGCTGTGTCACTTTGCGATGCTTGAACCCTAGCACGTTTGCGAACTTGGCAAAGTCTTGTTCGTTGAATGGAGGTCCATTGTCCGACTTTAAGACATCCGGGCCCGAGGTTATAAACCGTACTCAAACTCAAGCTCAAGTCTGTGCTCAAGTCTGAGTTTTCGTGCTCAACCGAGGTTATAAAACGTCTTGAGTACGTACTCAGCTGAGTACGAAACGACGCGGTTTTTTCAAATGCACAAGCGGCCAAGTGGAACTCTCTTTTTGAAAAAGATAACAAAGATACTTCCGGATATAAACAATGGTGGACGAAGAATTTCGGCTGCAAGCGTCTCTTTTGCGGGAAAAAGCGCCGGGGAAAAATCAACCCATCACCAATATCAGACGCTGTGTGGAAAGTCGAGCACACAGTGAACGATTTAACAGACAGAACGAGATGAGTCACAAGATAAAACTGTTTAAAAATAAAAAATAGCAAAAAGTAATACCTCGCCGCCAGGCTAAGATTATGCCCCAACTAAGCGATTCGGCAGCCTAATTATGTTTGCCATGTTCATTTGGCGTGGTAACTAGAACTTCTAGAAATGTACCGAGGAACACGACAAGTTGTACTTTTTTTTATGAATGCAAGTGTTAATATAACATCAATTTCGTTACAAAATATATTATATTTATGCTGTTAAAGGTAAACAATAATGACATTACCTAAATCCGTGGTTCATTATAATATTTTGTTTTAATATTTCATTAGAATGTCCATTGTTTCCATAATCTATAGATGTGTGTAACAATACACACGTACTGGAAAGAGGAGTACAACAATGTCAATAAACATTTTGTGAGACAAAGGTTCAGTTTCATAGTTTTGATCATTCTATGTGTATACTGGGCGATATAGTTTTCGACCTACTTAATAGAATATGCCGTTTAAAAAAAAATCTGAAGAAACATTTTGTGTAAGAGATCGATATACCAAATCAGCAAAACCTACTTCATTTATTCAATGCAAACAAATTATTAAAACAGTTGTTTTGAGTCAAAAACTTACGAATATTGAACGTCTGAACCATGTCGCGCGAGTCGAGGAAACCGGAGGAATTCGACCTATATTTATGGCAAGCCGTACAGACAATCGTTTTTAATTTTACCACTTTGTTCCAATTATGTCAACTTTTTATAACAACCAGGCTTGACATGGCGCTTTATAAAACACATACACATATATTTGTATTGAATATATAACGTTAATGTAGTAAATTTGTTCTCGTATATTTAACACATTTTAATTATTCCTACTTTTATGACAAGACTAGCTTGCCATACATCTACCACAAAAAGGGCAATTAAGAACGAGACACGCATCAGCAGACGCTCAATAATAATGTCTGGTAAGCATGCAAAGTCGGTTTATACCAAGGTATGTATATCATAAACATGTTCCATGTTATATTATATATCAAAATATATTTTGCTCAGATAAGACTCGGTATCGTTATTGTCGTAAACATACGCTGTGACGTCTCTAACGCGATATCAAGCGAGATTTCAATGGGTCGAAAACTGGCGAGGGTCGAAAACTGTATCGGTAACTATACTGAATATGTAAAATCTACTCTGTTCAGATCATGTTGTACCTATGGCTATACACTTGAACTATAGTCTATACACTTGTCTGGTGGAACCATATGTCAGAGTCACGTAGAAGACTATGTGCGGTACACAGTGATGTATTCAGATTGTTGCGCAGTGAACCCAGAAACTGAAGTATTTGTCAAAATTAAGAAATAGCGGTGTTAACAACTAATTTTGTTTGCTCCCTTAACCTAGGTTTAGTTTTGACGTCGGGTGTCACATGTTTGTGTCACGGGGATTACCCACTTTTAGTAGTCTATAATTTTAGTCCAGCCTATCTTTTATATGGGTGTAGTATTACAGAGTAAAGTGTAGGCTGTGGGTGGTAAGCTTATGCCTAAATTAAGAATAGACCACTATAGGGCAAATTTGAAGATAAAATGCGTTTATTACAGTTTAACTACTAAAATTATACAAAACCAAGTTTCTCATACCTTGCACAATTTGCACTACTGATCTAACTTCGGTACCTCATCAAAGTATAAAATGTCAACTGAAAGTTCAAAATACAACCAAAAGCAAGAGCGTTAAGAACAACAATAAAAGGTGAAAGAACAGATGACATTAAACACAATAATAAAGACGACTCAAAATAAGACTTAAAAGACGACTTAAAAGACGTCTTAAAAGACGACTGGCCACAATCAGGAGTGGGCCAGGACTTGCGTTCGCCTGTACAAATACAAACCAAACAAGTAAGCTATTTGCATATCATAGTGTCCAGTGTAAGATGACACATCAACATCTGTTAAGTACCATAGTTCCAACACATTGGTGTTGTTCACAATATTGTCTATAAAATACCTGTTATCTTATTCAGTACTAATATATAATCATACTTGTAGGTATTAATGTAATAGGAGTACTCTACATGTAAAACACCCTTAATATAATAAATTCAACAGTCA
Source organism: Lamellibrachia columna (assembly GCA_963662155.1). NCBI lineage: Eukaryota > Metazoa > Annelida > Polychaeta > Sabellida > Siboglinidae > Lamellibrachia > Lamellibrachia columna. The sequence goes on along the minus strand of OY759261.1, from coordinate 26,663,059 downwards.
ACAATGTTGTCAATTTCACATGTGCATGCCCTGACTAGCCTAGCTGTCATTCCACTGTTTACAAGCAAGTCTTGGACACTGCTCAACTTACAGGTCTCTAGGGAATACTCAAGATCAGTCCTCTCCCAGCCACCTCCTAGGGCAATTAATCAATGTAACTTCAAAGGGACAGAGGGTACCAGACTGATCCTGGCTTAACTGTAGGGACAGTTACGTAATACCTATATACATGCACAATTTATGCTTGCACCATGTCTATCACATCTTATAACATATTAACTATAACAGTAGCACCACTAGACATGATCAAAACTTAACTTTCTAAAGGGATCTGTACATTTACCAGCTACTGACTGCAAGTGGTCAAAATCTCATTAAGCCCTGTTGGGCATTCTTCCCTAAAGTCCAAGGACCACTTATTCCTGATCTTCCACACATTAGTAATCAAAGTCACCACTAAGTAATTATAACTGATAAAGTAAATACCTTGACATAAACAGATGGACAATTCTCTATCACACAGTATGATACAATTATAAATTGCAAACATTGCTTAATAAGGTAGAAAACATCATTTTAGGAACTTACCAAAAACAGAGTTGTCATTAACTGTAGAATCAAGCCTGGCCCACTGGGGCAGGGCCCCTTCCACTGACCACACGTGACCCCTGTCTCTAGGGTAAAATTTATGTTTAAACAACTGAATTATTAGTAATAAGACCAACTACCTACACAGTAAATACAACTAATTACAGGACAAATAGTCATAGCAATAATAGTTCACTAACTATATTCTCTAAATTACATTACATTACCCTGGGTACTGCCATCATGTGGTGGGTAACTAAACTACTCGAACCGACAAGTGACTATGTCACATCAGTGATTGAAATTAATAGATGATATGTTAAAATGGATTTCATTGAATATCATAGAAATGTTTGTATTACTCCTTAATGATTAATATTTTTATAGATAATAAAACAAATATAGTACTAATACAATATCAAACAGTAAAGTGTAAACTGAAAGAGTAAGCTATGTTATCATTAATTTGTAGTGGTAATTCTTAATAATAATAATTATGATGAGAGTGCCCAAGCGAATATATTATTTGCACTTTTAATGTGCACACTATCTACTATATGGAATCATTATTTCCATAACATATATTATTTTATTTATCATAATTTAAGTTATATTTGAAATAGGTTACTGCACAAGACAACATATGCAGCATATGTTACTATTAGTATCATATTACATACGCCCTGGGTATATGCACTACACATGTCGCTGTTTTCACTAACACCTTGCTTAGTTTAGTGTGGCATGCCTCTTAATCATTGTATAGCTATATTTGCCAGTACTTTATATTCCAATCACATACTTTTCCCAAAGTATGATGTTCTTCTTTGTCTTAGAAAAGTCGTGATATCTTTGTATCTATTATTTGGAAAATTTGCATTTACTATAAATTATAGGAAAGGTGTAAACACTATATTAGAGCTGTAGTTTGTCACCTGCACTAGTTCGTTCTTAGATTTCCTGCGGCATTGGAGTAGTAAGGCTAGAACAGCATTATGTTTAACATCAATAACCTACAATTTGACTTTTTGCGGTAGCCTAAATATAGACATATGGAAGGTTTTTGTTACATATTGTTCAATTTGAACAATCTCTTAAAAAAAACCAACAACACAAGTGTTACATTATCCTGGATGTGTGGGTTGCATATTTTGCATGTATATTCTACTTCCAAAGGGCACCCACTATGTGAAGTCCTACACCTAGGCTATAGCTGCCTTGGCCTGGGATAGCAATTTTTTTATATTTCATATACATACATCCTTCGCCCTGGCCTGGGGTCGGGCTGCATGAATAATATAAATATAGCATGGTATGTAAGCTTAATCCAGTTGATATAATATTTAGATTAGCTATATTATGTTATAAACACATAATTATATATTATTTGCTATATTCCCAACTCAAAACTGGCGAAATGTTTTAAATCACTGCCTATTATTTACAGTGACAAAACGAAGTGGCTGTATTGCCATGGGCATGGCCATGGCCATGGGCATGGCATTGCCATTGGCATTGGCAGTTCACGGAATAATTTTATTTTGCAGCACACATACACTTCGCATATATCGTATTGGTATGCCTTAATGTTTAGTATGGCATGTTATAAATCGTTCAACTAAACCACATAGTTTTAATTTCTGTAGAAACGTTTCGTGTGAATCATGACTCTGACTCGGCAGTTGAAATAGAATGTTGTCGTCCTGCAGCAGCTGTAAATGAATGGTCCCCGTCGCCAAAAAAGCCGCAACTAAAAGTAAACTATCACTTGTTTTGCGGTGTCTGTCGCTGCTGTGGTTACATTTGGTAAATGTTCGTTAAACAGTGCAGTTTGAGCCATCAAACAAAATCTTTCACAAATGTCGTACTCCATCAGTTCTTCATACGGATAAAACTCGGAAGTAGGCGGCTTGGACCCTAAAATCGGACAGCTTATCTTCTCAAAACGGACGAACTTTCAACGACTTCAATAAATTTATGCGTGAGCTGCCATTTTTATTTATGCTTGAGCACGGCGTTGAGCACGGTCTTGAGCATACTCAGGATTTCAGCATTTCGTGCTCAACGCTGAGCACGATTTCGTGCTCAAGATGTTTTATAACCTCGCCTGAGTTTGAGCATAGTGTGAAAGCGAGGCTTGAGCATGAAACCGTGCTCAATTGAGTTGACTACGGTTTATAACCTCGGGCCCCGGTGTTCCGAACATGGCGAAGATTTTGTCAGATGTCACTGGTTCAATAAATGGAAAATGAGAATAGTCATCGATCAATATGAGAAGCGTTTCTCCATCGACATGTGCAAAGTCCACGCTCATCTCCTCACACGGCTGGTCCGGTAGTCTTGAAATTTGCAATGGTTCGCGACTCGTTACAGGTGTAGCTATTTGACAAGCTAAGCATGATTTCACCTTTGCTTCGACCAGTTTGTCCATGCTGGGAACCATACTTTCTGTCGCATCAGTGCTTTCGTCTTTACTATGCCAAGTTGGCCCTCGTGCGCGATTTCAACAGTTCTGTTTTGTAGAGTTGCAGGTACGACGATTCGATTTGATTTGAACAACACGGTGTCTGTACAGGTCAGCTCGTTCTTGACATTTTCGTATCTAGACAGCTCAGCGAGAGATACATTTGAGATACATTTGGTGCCATCTGCCAGACATGCCATGACTGCTTGTAGCACACGGTCTTGAGAAGTAGCGATTTCAACTTATTTCAGTGTCATTGCCTTTGGTACTGCATTACGCGCGATGTATGCCACGTTATGTTCAGTTTCAGCGGTCTCGTCGTATTCATCCACGGTTGCAACGTCAACAGGATGTCTCGATGCGTAGTCTGCTGGGTTGGATTTTCCAGGTTGATATGTGACTGTGAAGTTGTAGCGTAGCAGGTCCATGAGCCATCGTTCAATTCTCGCGGTCGGTTTTGATGATGGGTTGTTGAACAAGGTCACTAACGGTTTGTGGTCTGTCACAACCTTGAACTCTTTTCCATATGCGCACAGATGAAACCGCTTGATAGCCCAGCTGATTGCTAACGCTTCTCTGTCAATTTGTGGATATCTCGATTCTGTAGGAGTCAGTGGTCGACTTGCAAAGTAGAGTAGTGTGACTTCCTTCGATATAGCATTCTCTTGGGTCAGAACTGCCCCAAGACCGATAGGGCTAGCGTCTATGAAGATCGTTGTCGGTTTATCAGAGTCAAAGTACGCCAGCGTCGTTTTGGTAGACAGCACTGCTTTGAGTCTTTCAAACGACTGTTGTTCAACTTTACCCCATTCCCAGGGTACGCCATCGCACGTGAGCTTTCTCAATGGACGCGTGATTGTGGCAAAGTCCTTGATGAATCGTGAGCAATATGCAGCAGAGCTGAGTAAGCTTCGAACTTCACTCACATTATTTGGAGCGTTTACACTTCTCAGTGCCTCGATCTTCTTGGGATCTGGTGACACTCCTTCTCCACTGAAGACATGCCCAAAGAATAGCATACTCGGGACACGGATCAAGCATTTCGGAACGTTCACCATCAGCTGGTTTTCTTTCAACCGCTGTAAGACTTTGATCAGTCTGTCATCATGTTGCGCCTCATCTATGCCGCCGATGTAGATATCATCACTGATGTTACGACCGCCTGGAATTCCTCTGATTGCATCACCAACCTTTCTCTGGAATATCTCGGCTGCGCATGACAAACCAAAGTTCAGCCTTTTGTAATGATATAGACCGACATGAGTTGAGAATGTGGTCAGATGTCTCGAATCGGGATGGAGTGGAAGCTGATGATAACCCTGGTTAAGGCCAATCTTGCTAAATACCTTACATCCATTCAGGTCAGCGATGATGTCATCAGTTGTCGGTATGATGTGACTCTCGCGAATTATCGCTTTATTCAGAGATCTCATGTCAACACATATGCGGATCTCGTTGGCATTATGCGGTTTAGGAACGACCACGATTGGTGAGACCCATGGGGTCGGACCTTCTGCCCGCTCGATGATGTCATCTTTCTGGAGTTGGTTCAGCTTCTCCTCAACTTGTTTCCTGACATGAAACGGTATGCGTCGATGTGGATGGGCAACTGGTTTTACGGATTCGTCGATGTGAATCTTCACAGGTTCACCCTTGTATTCGCCCATTCCAGTAGTGACTTCAGAAAACTTGTGCAAGAGTTCTGGTATTGTTGTTCCTTCGACATTGTTTGCAACTTGGATTATTTTCAGCCTTTGCGACATTTTCCAACTGAGAAGCGATCGACTTGGCCCCTTGGCCACATAGAATGTTCCATGACTTTTCTCGTCATTGCTGGTGACGTCACTCTCAAATGTGCCACACAGTTCTAGCGGTTTTGAACTCATGTATGGGTACACTTCTGTTGTAGATGGCAACAGAGTGGGTCTCGGTGTTATGCTCAGATAATCCTTCTCGTTGGTTATATTGGCAGTAGCACCAGAGTCCGCCATGATACAGATTGGCGTGTTCGCGATCTTTATTTTGAACAGAGGTTTGTCGCTCAGTACCGAATTGCTGGAGACGGAACCGACATGAAACGTGTACTGTTCTTCATAAGCGCCAGATTCCTCAGATTGCGACTCTGCGCCTTCGGTAGTGACTGCTCTGGCTCTTTGCTTCGGACGTCGATAGCTTTTCTTTTGAGCCGGTTTTTCATTGGAGACTGCTCTGCTTCTGTACATTTTTGCAAAGTGGTTGAACTTGTCACAGGTCAGGCAACGTCTTCCTTTCGCTGGACACTGTCCTTTTTGCGGGTACGATCCACCACACAAACCACATTGGGAGCTACGTTTAGCTTCAGATACCGGTTTTGGGTAATGTGATTTGGTGTGAACGCGGTATTGAACAGCATTTGATTGCTCTTTTTCGATTTGGATTGTCTGTTCTTCTGCAGCCTCCATTGCTCGTGCATTCTTGAGAATCTGATCTAGTTCTTGGCCACGTGACAATAACAGCCCCTTTTGTGGTAGATGTACGGCAAGCCAGTATTATCATAAAAGTAGGAATAATTAAAATGTGTTAAATATACGAAAAAAAATGTACTACATTAACGTTATATATTCAATACAAATATATGTATATGTGTTTTATAAAGCGCAATGTCAAGCCTGGTTGTTATAAAAAGTTGACATAACTGGAACAAAGTGGTAAAATTTAAAACGATTTTCTGTACGGCTTGCCATAAATATAGGTCGAATTCCTCCGGTTTCCTCGACTCGCGCGACATGGTTCAGACGTTCAATATTCGTAAGTTTTTCACTCAAAACAACTGTTTTAATAATTTGTTTGCATTGAATAAATGAAGTAGCTTTTGCTGATTTGGTATATCGATCTCTTACACAAAATGTTTTTGAAGATATTTTTTTTAACGGCATATTCTATTAACTAGGTCGTAAACTACACCGACCAGTATAACCGCGAAACTTGAAGTTGGAGGGTAAAGGTGCATTAACCTGGCTGAAATTATTAACGCTATTAAATGAAATTATTAATTTGTTCGATGCTAATGTGTTCTTTGCATCACTCCCCATATCACCGTGGCATCAGAAACGGAAAGGCGATTTCACTGACAAATATTTCGTACCGCAGTATAAAAAAAATACGAAAAATAGAAGAAAAAGTGCAATTTAATGTTACGAAAAACTCTAAAAATCGATAAATTAATGTTAAAAAGCCACACAAAAATCGAACCGGACAGGTGATTTCACTGACAAATATCTTGTACGCAGTCTAAGAAGAAGAAAATAGAGTTCAATTTAATTTTGAAAATCCCAAAAAAATCCACCGACAAATATCTCGACAAAAATATAAGATAATGTAAAAAAACAAAGATATCGCACATATACAAAAAATAAAAATTAAAAGTTCACAGATCGTGCAAATATCTTTAAATCTTACTCATAAACAAGTGTCTTGTTTGCCCAAATCATACAATTAAGTAATAACTAATTCTTCAGGGGACATTGAATTGTTTATTTTTTACACTACTAATGTTTTGAGGAAAATTGGCCATTTCACTACAAAAAGATGTTGTCATTTTGGAAACTGCAGCCATGGTGAATTTCAAGGACCAAATTTATCGAGATATTTTCGTTAAATTGATATCTACAAGAGAATTATTCAAACCTAGACATCGTTCACACCCAATGTAGCAACTCTTTTGTGAAAGTGTGGTTGGCTCTGAAAAAAAGCCGTTTCGTGTCTTCTGGCGACTGCTGGGCGAAGTTCACTGTTAGTATGCATTTGTTCATGTGTATTGGTCGCGAATGCACATTAGCAGTGACGAGAGACGTCGTTGGCTGTTCCTGTGCTGCTGCATCCACAGGAACTCTTGCAAGTAAATGACGAACAGAGGTCGCGGCGTGCCGAACTGTCTCCGGAGTTTCCTCTTTGCTCTCATCCACATGTTTCCTAAATTCTGAGTATGGATCTCGGGATGTAGAGGATCAACGAAATTCTGCTCGTGGATCACCACGTCGTTGAGATAGACGCCGCCGTTGAGTTGGTCCAGGTTATGGTATGCCGGCCACCCATCCGACATTATGTGGGTGCTGGGTAGTAGCCAGAGTCCGGCACCACCTGCATCCTGCAGAGGCCGCTCTCTCTCTATACTGCGCCGAAAACCCATCCACCGATGTTAACTCTGCCGCGGTTGACACTTCCATAGGAACCCATCGGCGACATCTCGCTGCGCGACGAGAGTGCAGTCGATCCCGCAGCGAATACACTGGTGAGTGTTATCGTCGGCGAGCCAGCCACTCAACCAGAAGCTTAATGTTGTCCTGGAGCATCAAGCCAAGCTGGAGCGGACCCAACTCCTCCACTGACACCGCTTGAACCGTCAAACTCGTATTCGGCGGCACAATGTGCGTAACGTAACGTTCGCTGGTCGACCGGCCATCGTGGAAGTGACGAATCTCTCTGTATCTCGCTCTATGTCTCTCGTACTTGTAGGTTCGCGGATTGCAGTCAAAACATATACCTGAAATTATAACGCCGACGTAATTGAAATACTCGTTGGAAATACTCGCTACTCAGCTCCCGCCGAATTAGCGCGGTCACATGTTCTCATTCCCGCGCACCGTTTTGGGGTCTTTTCGCAAACACGTGTGCGTACCGAATGCGATATAGCGTTCCCGCCTGTGCTACTGTGAAGTCAGCAGCAGCACAGGAACCGCCAACGACGTCTCTCGTCACTGCTAATGTGCATTCGCGACCAACACCCATGAACAAATGCACACTAACAGTGAACCTCGCCCAGCAGTCGCCAGAAGACACGAAACGGTTTTTTTCAGAGCCAACCATACTTTCACAAAAGAGTTGCTACATTGGGTGTGAACGATGTTTAGGTTTGAATAATTATCTTGTAGATATAAATTTTACGAAAATAAACTCGATAAATTTGGTCCTTGAAATTCACCATGGCTGCAGTCTCCAAAACGACAACATCTTTTTGTAGTGAAATGTCAAATTTTTCTCATGATACGGTCCAAACATTAGTAATGTAAAAAATAAACACTTCAATGTCCCCTGAAGAATTAGTTATTACTTAATTGTATGATTTGTGCAAACAAGACACTTGTTTATGAGTAAGATTTAAAGATATTTGCACGATCTGTGAACTTTTAATTATTATTTTTTATATATATGCGATGTCTTTGTTTTTTTTTACATTATCTTATATTTTGTCGAGATATTTGTCGGTGGATTTTTTGGGGATTTTCAAAATTAAATTGAACTCTATTTTCTTCTTCTTAGACTGCGTACAAGATATTTGTCAGTAAAATCACCTGCCCGGTTAGAGTTTTTCGTAACATTAAATTGCACTTTTTCTTCTATTTTTCGTATTTTTTTATACTGCGGTACGAAATATTTGTCAGTGAAATCGCCTTTCCGTTTCTGATGCCACGGTGATATTGTTACAGCACATTTCGGATGATCGCCAGATTAACGACACCGGCTATTGCTGGTATAGCGTTGTTTTGGGCACAAAAAGTGCACTCAAACACAATATCTTTTACAAATATACGTCCGTTTTTTTCCTGATCCGATGGGGAGTGATGCAAAGAACACATTAGCATCGAAAAAATTAGGTAAACATGTCATTTAATAGCGTTAATAATTTCGGCCAGGTTAATGCACCTTTAGGCTTTACCGAAATTGGAGGAACGTCAAAAATGGTAAACCCGCGTAAGCTCAAATGCGCCTATATTTCGTACATAAATAGTTGTTGTAGTTCAAAAGTAACTATACAGTGTCATAGTGCAACCTTTTAGGAACACACACACGTATAGATCAAGTTTTGTTTGAAATACACATAGGTAAGTTTGACAACGTTTTAAAAGACCTACGATTTGCTTGTTTGCAACCGCTGCGCCAGCGATGCAATGAGGCACAGTGGCCGTGAAATACAAATCTGTTTCTTAGACTCCTTAGTCTTAGATCTATTTATTCGCATAATTAGCAATGTAGGTTCTGAATGTTATATATGGGTATGCGCACAGTTTCCCAATGTAACGGACTTTTATCTAATGTATATTACGTAGTATTTAACTAATTTATTTATTTTGCAAACATAGTCATAGTCGAGTCTTTGACTACATTTAGTAGATATGTGGCAATCATGTGCATTGCCGCTAATTTGTTCAGCCTGGAGCACTATTTCGGGCCAGATCGACCTGCGCTGCTGAGCCGTGTATCAGTAGGCGCACTCTTCGCTTCGTTGTGCGTGTTTTTTTAGCTACCCTAGATCTCTTGTTTTGATGACGTAGATCACAGATTCTCCATTCACCGCGATTTCGAAATTTCTGAATCCGACGACGGGAAAACTTCGAAAAGTTTTCGCGTGAATTTGGGTGTTTGTTTGCTCATCAAAATCATCATCACTTCGCGCGAAGGTGAGTACAATATCTTACAGAACTACGATAATATTATTCCTTCATTAGTTTTCTGTATTTCATGAACTTTTCACGTTGTTTGAACGATTCCCAAGTGATCTATTTGGATGCGCAGAAATTGATGTCAACATTGGAAATGCCCAAGCTGGCCGAATTTTACATCAGATTCATTGTCCATTTGAACCTACTAAACTTTATCGAATGTCACTACAAATGGTTCTGATTGTTAGATTTATTTCTTATCAAGTTATTCATGGTGCAATTTAGGCATTTTTTTTACTTTGTAATGCCAATTACTGAAGATTTTGCAAGCTACCTCCTTGGGCCAAAATAGATTCAGCAGGCGTAATGTAGGTCACGTGACTGATTTCCGGCAATCTGATTGGCTGATACTGGATGGTTACAAAACAAATGCCATGTGCTTCACATGCTGAGATGCTGTCATCATGAAAATGTGTTGTTTTCAGTGGTTATTTCACACTCAATTGTGTACTTTAATCATGTAATAAAATTTACCTTGACATTCTCAAAGAATTATGGGTGATTAAAATTTTTACTGGTAAGGCAGACTGGGCTATGATTTCTTTTGCCATCCCATTTGTGATTTTAAATTTGCATTTCTCTTTCTCAGGTTTGTCTGTCCATCAACATGAAAAAGAAGAAGTCGGTTTTGCCAACCATGGTAGGTGCTGCTTGGAAATACTTGATGGATACCTACAGCCCCATCCCTGGCCAAGATCTGAAGATGGGTCATGTTTTTTTTCTCTTGATGGAACAGGAAAAATCCGTTGCAAGGACTATTCGTCAGCGAAATATTTCCGTGCATTATCTGTCCAAATGACATGAAGACTGTCTTGAACAATCTGAATTCATTTAAACAACTTGGTCGAGAAAAGGAAATGGAGGACTTCATCCAACGCTGTAGTGAACCTTTCACCATGTTCACTGCTATCTGTGAGACTGAACATAAACAAAGTAAGGTACCTACTGCTGATAACAGCATTCCGATGGATGTTGACAGTGATCTCTTATCAACATCAGTGGCTGTTCCAGTTCCTTCGGCTTCAGACATGGAACCTGGAAAAGGAAAGGAAATGTGATTCCATACATTGTGAGTTACTGGGACAGTGGTGAAACCTATGACGATGCAGTGGATTACACAATTTCTAAGTATGAACTGGGAGCAGACCTTATCTGTGAGGATTTGGTGTTGTATTAGAACTGTCATGAATGCATACTTGTGTAAATACATATGACAGAACTTTCAACTAGACTTGAGCCTAGATCTGCCATCATATCAATTCATAATCATGGACTACTTACCAGACTTTTTATTGGATGGACGTCACTTGGATTTACTGCTTGCTGTCATAGGCCTACACCTGACCAAGACAGTTAATTTGGAGAAGTGTAAGATCTTTTACTGGCTTTAGGGTTAAGCTGCAAGAACTGATTCAAGATTAAATGAAATATACCATCAGGAGGCAACGGAATGTTGGTTGTAACTGAACACGAGTCAATTTTTAACTTCATTTAAAGAAAATATTTTCAGCACTTTTTCCAAGAGGATTAAATATGTTTTTCTATTTCAGAATAATGCGGTATTCTATGTCTTTTAATAATCTTTCTAATGATGCCAACCTTTTGGATGTAGGACAACTATAAAGAAAATTATGGCTGTTTATCTGGATCCCCAAATTATGGCAGAAATGGGTCACAGGTCACATTTCGTTATCTATTGTTTTCCATTAAGACAATGACCAAAAAGTGGGTTAATTTGGGCATATAAAAATTATCATAACTTTCTTGATGTTTGTCATATAAGAGACATCTTGGTGTCATTGGAAAGGTCTCTGCAAGACCTTTCCAGGGACACCACATTTCCATCCCTTAACTTTGATTTTTTTTTGTCACATAATCATAAACATAATTTAGTCATTGTGGAATTTATGCAGGCATATCATGTTTTCCTGCCACCAGAGAAAATATACAATACTTCAGAATAAAAAATTGCAACATTAGCAGCATTATTAGATAAGTATGCTTGATGGGATATGTATGAAAATTATTTTTTATTTCTTTTTATATTTAAATTGGGCTGAAATAATTATTAAACAAATAAAATGTTGGCTAAAACAGCATGCTGTTTTGCTATACGTCAACGCCGGATTTGGCGTAAACGCCAATTTTGGCGTAAACGCCAATTTTGGCGTTCGCTTGTGAGTTCGCGTCGGCGTTCGGCGCTTAAATATGGTTGCTAATCCTCTCTATTGTATTGATGTATGTTGAAATAATGCCAACGAACTTCACACGTGACCAACGACATGTTATCGTTCGCATATCTAGGTGAATGGATGCGTTGTGGGATCGAAATTGGTTGTCTGTAATTTTTGAGTGCTCAGATGCATACAGACAACAACCGAATGTATAAATAAATCAACACCCAAACGCTTTCGACTACTCATTTGTACTCGGAGAACGCTACATCACCATCTGAATACTAAATATGGAAACCCTCGCCTAAACTCGGCATAAATGGTGTTTTCATAAAACTAAAAATTCCACACTAAGATTGGCGGAGGTCATGGACCAAACCGACAGCAAGTCGGAAAGATAACGAATCGTATGGCCCCTGTAATATTGTTGTTATCATAACACATGATACTGGTTGTAGACGGTGTTTGTTATATCAGTACAAACGTGCAATCTCATCTTAGTGTCCTACTTCTCCGCTCATCGGCGCCACTGTCCCTGCAGAAGCAGGGTAAGAAGACATGGTTTGTTGGCGATTAGCTGCTGGTGGAACGACACTGTCACCCCAAACACTCCCCATTACTATACATAGGATATACCGTGTTGTCCCCTATAGATGCGCAGTGCGCGAGTGTGAAGGCTTGTGTGCATGTCTATTAGTTCTCAAACGTGGCTGGAATCAAGATCTGCCAATATGGGTGAAATCAGCGCCTCTAAATCAGACTGGTAGCTAATACGCAGTGTGGCACCACTGTGAACTATGCGAAGAATGTGGGGCGCTTCTATGGAATGACTCGGGAACCATGTCATTGATCACCGATCTATTTCATAACTAACGCTTGTTTTGAGTGATGTATTTTGTCCAATCTACATGTGCTTCGAATTACTTTGATAGTGCTAAATAAACTTAATGTAAGCCTACAACGAGGTGTTGCATTCTTTGTTTTGCACTTAGCAAAGATGCAGTTTCAGCACATCTATCAAAGCAGACGACACTCGATTGACACACTACAAAAACACATGAGACACACTGAAAAAGCACGTTTGTTCACGTTTTGTAATTCCAGACAAAGAACGTCAGCCGGCCACCACTCGATTCTTTGAGCATCATTAAACAAACAATTCAAACTCCCACGCTTTGCTGATGGTGAGTGAGCGATAAAATAAATAAAAGCTAGTCCTAATACTTCCACAGACATGTGGCAGAATCCACCAGTAGTGATAACAATGTGGTGCCACGTTGCGGCTAAAAACACGCAATATGAATTATTTGTAAAGAGTCCGCACCAGCCGCAGCTGTACTGCTATCATTTGCGTTTAGCGTGCCTTCACTCCTGAAAATCGATGTTTTTGCGCATGGCTTCACTTCTCAAAAAGGGGTGTGTGCGTCTATTAGGTAGAGCGCGTCTATAGGGAACAACACGGTACCAGTGGGTCACATGAATCTTTATGACCATGCATGTGTTTACAGCTGTTGTGAAGCTTTGAACAGTGAGAATGTTTTTTAGACATTGCAAAATCGCAGGAAAATCTTAACACCATCTTCGCTAAATAGCTCACTACACAGCAAAAAAATCACAATAGAAAGTGTCATCTGGGCTGGTTGTAACCGGTAAAGGTCATACATAAATCCTGGAATGAGTGACAGCTTTTAACATTTTTAACATTTACCCCTGATGTCACTTTTGTTTGGATTATTTGCCTAGTCTGGTATCTTTGTCTAGAAACTGGAAAGTTCTACAAATAATATTTTTTCATCTTTGTTGCTTTGTTTACAACTTGATTAATAAAATCGAACCCTGAGGTATTCCAAAAGTCACTTTGTGCCATTTTGATTCTTTTCCATTCACAGCCACCTTTTGTTTTCCATCTGTAAGAAATGCTTCTATCTAATTTATTATTTCCTTCCTAATGTTGAAGCAAGTTAATTTGCTTATTAACCTTTTACTCTTGAGTGCCGAATAAGCGTCCCTATACGCGTATTTATTTGATGAAAAATGCCACCCTTATTTGGCACTATACTATTATTAAATTTAGACATTTGTGCCAGCCTATATTCTCCGATAATCGTGACAAATTATGCAGGGCATAATTTTTAAGAGAGCAATCCCTCTCACTCCCTAGCTAGCGCTAATCAATCATCCACGGAGCGGTTTACCACTCGCGCTAAAATCACTTGCTCCCAACTAGATTTGTATGTGGCTCCCTCTGACGGGTTTCATCCTTTTGAACGACAGTCGTGAATTTAACGGGATCCCGTGCTTCTGAGGATCCTATTTTAGACCGTTAGAATTCCATGATTAGATGAATCCACCAGAATCCTTAATTCTCGGGAGCACGACATGGTATATTATTAGTTTAAACGCCTTTATCATCGCGTAAACTGACCGTAAATGGCCGGCTTGCGCAGCGCCTCAAACCTGTCATAACCGGCTGGCGGCGGTTTCCCCTGAAACGGGCTTGTGTATTCAACTCAATAAAACTTTAATGTCCATTTAAAAATGGAAAATTCCCCGGTTTTTCACAGATCTAAAATGCGATTACTATATCTGTGGTGACACGAATACACACAAAGTTTATACATATTCGGCAGAAAAAAACAAAATACAGGTGATCCGTGTAGTTTTCTAGGGATGCCTTGGCTTCGCCTCGAGTAAAAAAATTGCTTCGGCGCTAAAAAGACAAATATACTAGTGATTTTTTTGCATTGTACTATTATTTGTTTTGAACAATTTGCCCCCCCCCCCCATACTGTTATTCGACACTATACTATTATTAAATGTGACTCATTTGCCACCCTATACTAGTATTATTTGGCCTATACCTATACGTTTATTCGGCACTCGAGTATGTGGTAGTGTCAACAACTTTCTGGAAGTCAATATAAGCAACATCTGTATACCGATAATTACCATTATCAAGTACCAAGGTCCAATTATCTAAAACTTAAGTTGGAGGACTGTTGAACGCCCTTATATAAACCACAGCAGGGGTGAGATTTAGCGGTCGCCCGGTCGCCAAGGTAATGCCTAATGGCGCCCAAAAATGACTTCGGGCAACTTAAAGTTTTTACTACAGTGACCCGCATGGCGACTCGAAATATTTACGGGGCTGCAATATTTCAGATGCAGCAAAAATAAAAGAAATGTTAATAAACATATAAGAAGTGTTGTTCTGGCTATACTGCATTTATGTTAACCACAAATCGTGTGTTTGTGAGAAGTTTGTCATTGCAAGAAATGTTGCCAAACCGTAGCCGAAGCAAGGGACCATTCATTGTATTTTTAATCAACCACATCGACGCTCAACATGGAATTGAACGGTCATTATACAATTAAATAATAACCGGTCATGTTAATAGTCTTGGCGCCGGGTGGCGTTACTTTTATATAATATCCACACGGTGCGTGGAGCGCTTCTGGTGAATTAATCGGGAACCTGGTTAAATTTTCTCTAGGCTGGCGCCCACTTATATACATAAAATCAGGAGGTAAAATCAGGTCCTGTGAAAAATCAGGACCTGATTTTTTGGAAGTAAAATCAGGTTCTGTGAAAGATCAGCAGGTCCTGTAAACTGTTCAGTTCACAGGACCTGATGTCCTACGGCTACGACACTTGGAGACAGGACCTGATGTCATGTGACATGTAGACTGTTGCCTTGTTGATGTACCATGTTATGAAAACAAAACAATCTGTCATGTGTACAATTGCATGCCGTATTTTATTCAGTATTATGTATTAAATTGTATTGATCCTGCCTTGAAACTAAATGTTTCAAAACTTTGTTTTTGATGTTTTTATTTGTTGTTGGTGTCGTTCATGCATTCTATCTTCAAAAGTATTTACTTTCTATCATGAACATATTGATTATCAAGTGGGCTACCTAAGCAGCTGTCGGGCTACTTCACTTTGCAAGGTTGGTAGCTCGACTGGCTACCTTCCATGAGTTGCTAAATCTCTGCATAGTGTTGGGGTTAAATAGACCATTTTCCTTCATATATTCGATAATATAGTTTCTAATTTAATTATCCTTTCCATGCATTTGCATAGTATAATTGCAAGGCTTACTTATTGGATGATAATTGCTTGCTGATGCCTTATTCCTTTTTTATAAATTGCTGATGTTTGCCCTTCATTCCAACAGGCCCTTAGGCTTAGCCATAAATAATATTTTGCGGAAGCTGTTCGCGTCTATGACAGCCATTACTGACCCAATTAAGTTTTTCAATGGCAAGCCAATGCTGGCTGATATAGTGACAGTCATTATTGACCCATTTTGTTTTTGTACTGGTAAGCCAGTGCAAGTTAAGCAAATGTCAAATGACAGCCATTATTGGCCGAATTAGGTTTTTTCAATGGCAGGCTAAGTCCAGTTTAACCATTATTGGCTCAATCGAGTCTTACTAGCTGTGCAGCGAGGTTGGCGTTACCACCAGCACAGTAATACTAATAGAAGAAGAACTAACATATGAAAGTTCATGAAAAAGTAACTTGAAACTTGTAGGTGCATGCAAATATGTCTAATACAAACAAATATGATTACAATCACACTCAAAATCAAATGCTTGACACAAAAAGTAAAACAAGACAACAAATAAAAATAGAATATATAAAAACTGGGTTAAGATATGGACAAACTCTAAAAGGCTTACCTCTAGCCTTACAAATGCTCATTATTTGTAACAGTAAGATATAGCACTCAGTAATATAACTGGTTTTGAAAGTAATACATAGAAAATATTACTTCTTTGATAAAACAGCAACCATCCAGATTCAGTATTGCCTAGTACTGGACAAAAAACAGTATGACCTAATCGTTCATGGTTAGCCTGCCGTTTGAGTTGAGGAACCAGAAAACTGCTGCTGATAGTAGGGCCTGCATGATGGTTATGTATGTGAATCGGAGCACGAAACAGACTCAATTTAGAAGTTTATCGCGATTGCACTTGGCCAGCTGTGGACGACAATACATTAGCATCTCGGTTACTAGCAGCAGGCACATCAACATTATGGATCTCCACCAACGTAACAAAGGATGCTGACTTGGACTGTTTAGGGACAATCGCAGGAACGCTGCTTTTATTTATGTTTACGAATAAGGCATCGATTGTCGTGAACTTTGACGTTGACATATTGCATCTTTTCACTCACTTGGCAGATGCCATTTTGAACTCGCCTCACGACATCTGGGTCACTGGATTATTTCTTCAAATGAGAGCGCCAATGAGAAAGGCCATAGAAACGCGTTTCCAAACCAATGACATACATGATTACAATAGAGATCTGGTTCTTTGGTTGTAAATACGCCAGCAAAGTAGGTTGCAAGAATATTTGCTTTTTCCCCATCATTTGATTTTGTGTGGAATTTATTGGATCTACATTTAATTTTCCAATTCCTGATATGATTGTAGTTTTGGATTTATAATATTGCCAGAAGGCTTTTGGGTTCTTTTTTGGAAGTTTTCGTGTAAAGGCTGACTTCTAATGTTTCTAATTTATCAATACTTTAGAAATTTATTCCCATCTCTTGTTTCCATATATATTGTCCATAATCTATTTTTACGTCTAATCAGTTTTCTAGTGTTTGCATTCAGGGGAAAATTACCCTTCCTGTGGTTAGAAATTTCTTTTTGCGGTATGTATTTTTCTTCTAATAAATTTAAGTCTGTCTTAAAGATTTCCCATTGTCTGTTTACATTATTGTCAGAATCCTTAAGTTTTCCAAATTTAAGGTTTAATTTACTTTAAGATTACGTGCGTGCGTGCCTGTGTGCATGCAAACGACCGAGCGTGCAGGCATGTGTGCGTGCATGCGTGTATGTATGATTATACTCTATATGTGTATTTATAATGTATTTATGACATTGATTCACTCACTGTTGCAGTGGCCCGTGGCGCCAGCAAGCCTATATTGGATGTCCGCTACTTGCCCCTTCCATTCAAGTCTGTGGCGTTTAGCGCGCCGCTATTGGAGCCACGGTTAACGGCCCAGAAACGATATTTCTGCCGGAAATACTTTGTCTACAATCCCGTTAGGGGACGCTGTCAACCAACACTGATGGTGCGTCGCATTTTCGCTTTTCCGTTTCCCCTGTAGCCAGCTTTTTACAAGGGGGTCATATTTTCCCAAACAGACTCCGGGGGGCGCAACGAGTTCACATGTGGGGTAATTTTTTCCAATACAGAGGGTGCCACAAGTAATGTACACAAAGCATTGTCTACATATTGAATTGTTTCATAAAATAAGACAAAAGTAAAACAGTGATTAATTCCTTTAATTGTGCATTGAGATTGAAAGAAAGCATTTACATGTGCATAAAGATAAATATGTATATATATATATATATTTATATATATATATATATATATATATATATATATATATATATATATATATATATATATATATATATATATATATATATATATATATATATACATTCCAGGACACGCTAGGGCGCAGATAGCTAAGTTTACCGTAGCTTTGTACTTCAGTCCAAAAGTTTATATTCGAAAGAAATAAAACCCAATTGTAACAGTAATAGTTATATTCAGTGTCAGGTCCGATTCCCGCATCGTATTTTTTAGTATAACTAGCTGTAAGTCGATACAGACTGTCAAAAAATGCCGACAGTATGCACGCGGCGGCATCACCCGTTGTTCTCAAAATAATTAAACCAGTCGGAAGCCTTGTTATATATGTATGTGTGTGTGTTTGTATGTGTGTCGTGCACCGTCTGCAAGATGTTAAGATTTGTCTGTAAATTCAAGTGATATTGGACTCATCCAGTGAGTTTACGGTGTTCAAATGATAGAATAAGAACTCCAGCATCTACAACATGTGATAGACATTTTAAAAATGGGTTCTAAAAGAAACTTATCCAGACAAAGAAAACGAAAATCATGGTATAAAAAAATCGTAGATCGCAGCGCCCATGAAAATACAGGAAGTGTCAATGAAACTGTACAAGAATCTGCTTCAGTGCACAAGATTAAGCATAATACCGACAATTATCCTAGGTATGACGATACCGAACTGTGTAGAGATGGTTTTATCATGTTTTCAGTGCCCATCTTATGTGAATTCATTGAAAAAATGGGAAATGCCCAAATTGCATACATCGGAATGTGAACTGTGACTTGGACTTGTCAAAACGACAGGGATTCTAGCATGAACTGTCTGTTAGGTGTACTGACTGTGGCTATATCAGTTCTCTGTCGAACTGTAATAACACAACTGTTAGTAATACAAAAGGCTCCAAGGAAATAATTCTACGTATGGTAGCTTTCAGTCATTCTATTGGTCGTGGCTTTGGAACAATTCTCGCTTCAACTGAATAGTCCGTCGCCCATGTCTGATACTTCCTCCCAGAATATAGTTCAAAGGTTACATGCAGGTCTGTTGCACAAGCCAGCATATTTAATGAATCGTTGGATGGTACTTGGCAACATCGCAGATTTTGAAGCCACCATGGTGTGGTGACATGTATTTCGACTGATTCTGGCAAATTATGTTGAAAAGCTTGTAATCGAACAATCTGTATACAGTGCAGTTAGTTACTTTAATGATGGTGCCATCTCCATGTTTGGCAGCCTTGGTGTTGCTGCCGGTCGATTTACAACAAGTGCTTGTAAAAACTAGACTTGGTGCGCATGTCTAATTTCACAAGAAAGACATCAGAAAATGTACAAAAAAATTTAGAAACATCCGAGCAGAAAGAAAAGGGTTCCAGGATGCTGCTGAGGATAGAAGATGTAACCTATACTGCTAGAGCACTTAACTAAATAAAACAGTGTGAAAACTGATTTTATTTTACTTGTACCTTTATTTGTTGTTTTCTCAGTTCGCATTTTGATAAAAATTTGGCAATTTTAGACATTTTTGTCACGCAATATATGAAAAGTATTCAAAATATCAATATGAAATTTGGCAGTCCTACAGAAATGTCTCTGATCTACTGCATGAACCTATTTTTTATTCAATGTATATCTCTAAAGTTAAAATATAGGACAAAATATAAATATGGAGCAGAAATTTTTTTACTAATTAAAAAATTTTTGTGTCTTTGTAAAATTTGGCAGAAAGTATTGACTTTAAATAGCAATCAAATTAAGACTAAATTTTATGATGGCGCCGTGCAAACGACAGGTAAAGGCCACAGGCATTTAATATGCAGCAGTTACAGCAACTGGGTGGACTTCGTCAAGTCCAGGTGTGAGAAGTCCTGGGCTGAGGTTCAGGTGGATAGTTTTAGTTTTGAGTGTAGGGGATGTACGAAGATGAAGGAACTTGAGGTGGAGTTCGAACAGCTGAGGCTGCTCGTTGTTGCAGTGGTGGAAAGGGAGCAGGTGGGTTGTGTCAGTGGTTCCGGTGGGGGGAGAGCAGATGATAAAGTGGGAGAATACGACGAGAGAGATGCTAGGGAGAGCTCACCTCAGCCTGGGAAGAGGCTGAGAGGAGGTAAGGTGACATGACGTAGGGAGACAGGACGAAAGGAGATGGGAATGAAAGAAATGGGAGGGAAGACAAATGGATCGAAGGTGAAGGGAGTGGGGGAGACAGTAGCGAAGGAGACAGAAGGAGATGACAGTTAACGCAATGGGAGTGACGGAGACGGGAGGAAAAGTGTCAGGAGGGAAGGCGATGGGAGCGCAAGTTAGCCAGGAGACGGGAGGGAAAGGTGACATGTTGACGGGTGAGAGAGAGACTGATAACAAGCTGCCAAGTGACAAGGCTGCAGGACAGAATGTGATGGAAGGGATCCATCGGAAGAGCTATTCTGAGGCAGTGATACAGGGGGTGAGAAAGAGAGCGAGGGTGTTTGTGGGGGACTCAATAGTCAGATGACATGGTTTGTTTGCCTGGGGCCAAAATAGAGGCGGTAACTGAGAGGCTAGAAAACATCGTGGGTTCGGGCAAGGGTGGATCTGTTTTAGTGCACGTAGGGACAAATAACGTAGAGAGGGAGGGTACAACTGCCATAGTTAGGTAATACAGGAAGTTGGTCAGAACACTAAAGCAGACGTGGGTTGAGCAGGTAATACTGTCAGGGATTTTACCAGTAATAGGAAGGAGGGGTCACAAATACCGAAATTGCCAGGGGATAGCAATTAACATGCTAATCCAGAAGCTATATAGGGAAGAGGAAGTGGGATTTGTGGGGAAGTTTTGTTGGAAGGGCTGATATGTATATGAAGGATGGGTTTCATCTAAGTGGGAAGCGGGCAGCAGTATTTGTGGATGGACTCACAGCAGCAGTAGACAGTGGCATGGGTAACATAAATATTTTTGGTAGTAAACATTGTTTAAACTAGAAGTGCAGGGGGGTTACTTAGAGATGCCTCAAGCAGGACAAGATGCCACCAGTACAGACAAACCAATAACAAAATGTCCTAAAAACAGGTAAGCAGATTATAAATGCATGTGTTTAAATGCTAGGAGTATAGTAAATAAAAAAAACGAATTAAACATTATGGTAGAAGATATTGACCCTCACATAATTGGTATTACCGAATCATGGGCTAACACAGACATAACAGATGCTGAATTAGGATTGACAGGATACATAATGTTTAGGAGAGATCAAATAGGAAGAAGGGGAGGTGGAGTTATTTTATATGTTAAAGAATCTATTCAGGCTTATGAAATAAAATTAGAAAGGGAAGCAGATTGCGATGAAGCTGTTTGGTGCAAAATAGATTCAGGAAATTCAAAATTAACTATTAGATTAGTTTACCAAAGTCCAAACATAAACAAAGAGGATAACACAAAAATACAAAATGCTATAAAGGAAGTTAGTATAGGGGAATGTGTCATAATGGGAGATTTTAACCATAGACACATACAATGGAAATCTCTAGAGATTGAGGGAGTGAGGACCAACAATTTCTATTTTTAATTCAGGATAGCTTCCTTACTCAGCACGTGCTAGAACCATCCAGGGGAGATAATGTATTAGATATAGTTTTGTCATCACAAAAAGAATTAGTGGACAATGTAAAAATACATGAACCATTGGATAACAGTGACCACATTCAAATACATTTTGACATCAATGTAAAATCAGAAAGTAAAAATAAAAAAATGTATAGGAGGAACTTCCACAAAGGTAAATATAAAGATATGAGAAAATACTTAGCAAAGCTAGATTGGAATAACATGCTGATGAATAAGACCGCAATTGAATGTTGGAATATTCTAAAATATGAAATTGAGAGTATCATCGATAAATTTGTTCCCTTGAAAAACAAGGAAAACGGTCTAGAAAGAAACACTTGTCAAAAGAAGCTATTAGAAAAAATTGTGTTTAAGCAAACTATGTGGAGGGTTTATATGCGTACCAGAAAGAATGAAGACTGCAAATTACAAAGAGGCACTTAACCTAGCTACAACTGATATTAGAAAATCTAAAAGAACCTTTGAAAAAAATTGGTATGTAAATATAAAAGAGATAAGGTCGGACCACTGGAAAACAACAGTGGAAACATAATATCAGCACACTTCCAGTTCCATTTACAAAATTTGAGGGCAGTAAATCAGAACATTTAGGGCAGTTATTTGTAACTCCTGAAATGATGGCAAAGAAAATTAAGATGATGAAAGATAATAAATCACCGGGAGTTGATAGGATACCACCAAAACTGCTTAAGGAAATTGTTGAACAAATTAGTACACCACTTGCAAATTTGTTTAACTTGTCACTAGAAGAAGAAATAGTTCCTTCAGAATGGAAAGAAGCAAACATTACGCCACTATTTATGAAGGGATCGAGGAACAAGCCAGAAAATTACAGATCAGTGAGTTTAACATCAGTTATATGTAAATTACTCGAAACATTAATTAGAGACCATATGGTGGAATTCCTTGTAAAACATAAATTAATAAATACATCTCAACATGGGTTCCTAAAAGCCAGGTCATGTCTAACCAATCTCTTATGTTTTTTGGAAGAAATTACAAAGTGGGTAGATGACGGGTCACCAGTGGATGTTGTCTACTTAGATTTTCAGAAAGCTTTCGATAAAGTGCCACATCAAAGATTGTTACTTAAACTAAAAGCCCATGGTTAGGTAATGATGTAATCAACTGGATAGAAGACAGAGTGTAATAGTAGATGGTGAGATTTTAAACTGGAAATCTGTTCTGAGTGGGATACCACAGGGATTAGTATTAGGCCCTATACTATTTTTAATATTTGTAAATGATTTGGAAGATGACATATCTAGCAAAGTACTGAAATTTGCAGATGACACAAAAGTATTCAGAAAGGTTACTAATGATACAGATAAACAAAGTTTACAGGATGATCTAGATAAATTAGTTAAATGGTCAGAAAAATGGCAAATGTTATTAAATTTTGGGAAGTATAAATGTATACACATAGGACATGGAAACATGGAAGAAGAATATAAAATGGGGATGCTGTACTAGGTAGAACCATATAAGAAAAGGATTTAGGAGTAACATTTAGTGCTGACATGAAAGTTCCAGAGCAATGTCGGATTGCTGCTTCGAAAGGAAATAAAATTCTAGGGCTAATTAGGAGAACTATCACGCATAAGGAGAAACAGCTAATTGTACCCCTGTACTAAGCTATAGTTAGACCACACTTGGAATATTGTATTCAAGCATGGAGGCCGTATCGTAAAAAGGACAGACAAGCTAGAAAGAATACAACGAAGAGCAACTAAAATGATTCCAGAATTGAGAGACTTTAGTTACGTTGACAACACTAGAGGCCAGGCAGTAGAACCAGAGGACACAAAGCAGCATTAGTTAAGGAGCAGTGTAGGTTGGACATGAGAAAGTACTCTTTCTCACAGAGGGTGATAAATGAATGGAACAAACTGCCAAATGATTGTGTTAATGCTAGTAGTATGAATATGTTTAAAAATAGAATTGATAGATATCTGATAAAGACGGGCTACACGCAGATGAGAAAATTGTTGGATTCTCGATAAGCCAATTCTCGATAAGCCATGAGAAAGTAATCTTTCTCACAAAGGGTGATAAACGAATGGAACAAACTGCCAAATGATTGTGTTAATGCTAGTAGTGTGAATATGTTTAAAAATAGAATTGACAGATATCTGATAAAGACGGGCTACACACAGATGAGAAAATTGTTGGATTCTCGATAAGCCAATGGCTTCCTTGTCCACTTGCCACCTGGAACTTGTTGTTTGGGATGGCAATCTTGTTAAATCTTGTTAAATCTAAATGACTTTCATGCAGTAGATATGCTTACTATGCATATTTTCTCAAATTTTGAAGATGTTTAAGTCGGTGGTTATTTGTACAGAGTTCACCAAAAATGTGTTAAATTTGATGTTATGGTGGCCATATTGAATAGCCAATTTGTATAATTTATGCAAACAAAAGTAATTAAATGTATTTGAAGTCGCTTTGTACCTATGTGCCAAATAACTTTAGCCTAGGTGGAAAATTTATGATTTTTGGTCAAATCCTTAGGTGCTACCTTAAGTAGATGAGAAGTAGAAAAAAATTAAAAGTGCGTTATCAAAAGTGATGAGAAGCATTAAAAATTCAAAAGGTCAAAATTCATGAGAAGTAAAAATTTATGAAAAGCACAGTCACATGTCAAAGTCTAAATTGGTGTCAGATAAGCGCAGTCAAATGTCGAGATCGAGTGTGATCATTCTCATAAATTATGCAAGCCTTTGTACAGAGGAAGAGGGAGATTGAGGGCCACATAATGCTACCTGATTTGTGGCTAGAGTATGGAATCACGAGAGCAAATGGGTCGAGCTTACGTTGTGTTGCAGCAGTAACAGGGTGAATGACAATTGTAATCACATTGTAATTAGTCAAAGAAGACTAAAACTGCCCAAAGTTAGATAAATGCCCGGAGCTGTAAATGAACAACAGATCATTGTGCAAGTTTAGACCCATATCAATTAAAGAAAACTAGCAGTACAAAATGCTGGTTTCATGTCTTGCTGTATAGACACACCTTTGTCTGCTGTATGCTTTGTGCGTGCGTGCTTGTGTGCCAGGCTTATTAACAAATGCAAATGCATTTGAATGTTGAGCATTTGAATGCGCATTCAAATCCCTCAATAAATTTTTTAATGCAATTTGCATGCGTACCTTAAACATTTGCTTTTGCATACGACCCATTTGATTTGTCAAATGCACAACCAAATGCGAAATCAAATGCATGCGTAATTCTTTGAATAATTATCTTTGTTAGATTCACTTTCACAAGTTCACAACATGCCATTGGAAAAATTGCTGTGTAGTGAGTAATACCCTCAGCAGACTATGAAATCATTGTCTGACCTGAGAATCCACTTTCACAACGTGCTCTTTGAAAAAGTGCTCTGTACATCAACTGGTCAACTGGCCTGAGCTATTATTCATATAACATGAAAAGACCAACTGGTCTATAGGTTGATGGCTTCAGCGATTACCTGTTCAATGAAACAAATCAAACAATGCAGACAAAATACTCCCTTGTGTTGTGTTGGCACTGTTCCGTGAGTTGGGGTGGCAGCTCATTGGGGGAGTAAACATTAGCAATGCCAGCCCTGAATATTTACAGCCAAAGAGAGTGATTAGTGGTAGCTGTAATTATCCACCTGGTTATCTTCCCAGTGACACCACCAGTGGACAGTCTATTATCTTGGGTTCCCCTTCCATTCTGGCCTACCTGAAGGATTAGCCTTTCATTCCCTGCTATGGTTCCCAGTAAACTGTCAATTGTCTATTCCTCCCTCCCACTTCCACCACCTCTGCAGGCCTGGAAGTGTGTGACTTGATGACTCAGAGTTGTTTAATTTAAATCATTTGATTTAAATCATTGATTTAAATCACACACAAAAATCATTGGTTTATGATTTTTTTATTTCCGATAATTGTTTACAAGCATCAAGATAATTTTTTTTTACATGTTTCAGCTATTCCCTTTCTGAATGCAGTGAAGCCACACAAACTCGTCTTCCAGAGGAAGTATCTTTTCAAGTCAGAAGCCCTGAGTTAAAGTCCACTTAGAGTTTGTGCTAGTTGTTACCAATTCAGTATGTTGACTCAAATGAGACAGTCTGGGCTACAGTAATGCTGTACCAGTTTGCAGTCTGGTTAAAGACCTGAGAGTACCAAGAGCTCTGGTCAGGTGCTAATCCACCCTCTCAACAAACATTGATTATGGCTACAGCCACAGACACACAGCATGCTTTCCTTTCCAAGACAGATTATGCAACTACAGGGGGTGAGGCCTTGTGGAGATTGTCTAATGGGTGGATTCGTTTCAGTGAGTGCCACGAACAATTTAAAATTGGTTCAATTTAAAATTGGTTCAAATAAAATATATTATTATTTTACATGTATTTTAAAACGATAGTTTTGTTGCTGTTGTTATAATGATATAACTTTATATAAGCAAAAATCATGTACCCTCTGTTAAGACAAGTACCCAAATCGATTTGAATAGAGTTTATAAATATAAACATCTATATAAATGTACCAGATTAAAAAAAAATCAAATAAATAAAACATCTGATTTAAATAATAGGAATCTGATTTGTTTGATTTTAAAAAAATCATGATTTTTTCAACCCCGCTCAGTGTACAACCCTACATACATGTTCATGTAGTGGTACTTAGTGGCTACAATAATGCACTACTGTATTTATTAAATAAATTAATATATTAATGTGTTTGTATACATTACGTATTTTTTCTCCAAATAAATCAAATCGTTAATATAAAGACAAAACATTTGGCATTAATTCAAATGCATTTGCAAACGTGTAACCAAAACATTTGCATTTGAATGCGACCCCAAAACATTTGCATTTAAATGCATTCCTGGAAAATGCCATTTGCATTCGCATTTGAATTTGACTCAAGTGAACATTTGCATTCAAATGCATTGACATGCATTTATTAACAAGCCTGTGCGTGCGTGCGTGCGTGCGTGCGTGCGTGCGTGCGTGCGTGCGTGCCTGTTATAGATGTGTGGAAGCCATATAGCAAGCCACCACAATAAAGAAAGTAATTGGCTTGCTAACTCTGCATTGTTTCAGTGAGCAGATATTTTCTGAAACCATAGTATTTTCTGCTTACAACTCTTCATGTTGTTTGAATAAAGGCTTAGCCACTGTCTGTACATTGTCTACTGCTCTCTGGTTGTTGCCAACTGACCACACGTAAGGTGATTTGGTAACACATTTATAGTTGGAATAAACTTATGTTTCAAACAAATCAGATAGTTGTATAATATATAATTATTTGATTTGAACCCACCTCTGAAAAGTGTGAACCCCCCAATAATATGAAGATAATATAACTTTTTAATAAATATGAACACCTCTTTTTTAAAAATGTGACCCCATTTCTCAAAAGCGTTTTCGTTCTTCCGTTTACAACTTTACTATGAATGACAACATAATAAGCATTCATGTATCGCAAACATCGTTATGAGTTGCCTCACTGGTGGCATCATAGAGCATAGATTATATATTCATCTAGCATACAACTTATTTGTCTACTGTACCGTTTCGTGCAAAATAGAGTAACTACATCTTGTATAAATATATCAACCAACAAAACCGTGCTCCAGAATAAACTTAGCTGGTTCTTTTGTACGTAGTCGTATTACCAGTGATTTCAGTGTACACCAAACATGGTTGCTTCAATGTACACCAACGACTGGTGGTTTCGGTGTACACCAACCCTGGTGGTTTCAATGTACACCAACAACTGGGGCTTCAGCATACACTAGCATTTGGTTGCTCCTGTATTCACCAATCCCTTGTGGTTTCACTGTACACCAAACCGTGGTTGTCTCATTGTAGTAGATACAAATGCTAGTTGTATACAGATGCATGTTGTTACTGAGCTGTTTTACCAAAACAGCTCACATGTGGAGGTACTTTCGACAGTAATTGGTTGGAAGTCCACAAGCTGGCACACTGTCAAAACAATCGGGAGTTGATAAGATGAAATTAACGAGGTGTGGATAAAACGACTTTTTCACCACATAAAACTTGCTTAGCTATGTCCACATGAAATCATCTCACGCAGCCACTTTTTATGTTTCAGGAATGGAACTTGAAATATGTATACTGTATAGTGTAAGAGGTTGTGCCAAGTAGAAGTTAAGCTGAAATTCAGGATTTGTTATCGTCCACGTACGTTCAATTGCAAAAATTGTGTTTGGGGCAAATTGTTACAATTGTATCAGGGCAAGTTGTTACAACTGTAACATTGCTCCGGCGGCTCGCACCGATGGCTCATCCAGCGAGTTGTTTGTTATGGGCAGGTTACATATAGATGACAATTTTTTAGATTCTCGATAAGCCAATGGATTCCTTGTCCAATTACCAACTGGATATTTTGCCTTGGATGGTAGTCTTGTTAAATATTTATGGCACAACCCTATTTGAGCAGTTCATAAATATTGCACGATTCATTGAAATGTGGATGTTTGTGCGTGAGTGCGTACGTGTGTGTAACATTCAGTCAAGTAAAAGTCGCATTAGTCATTACAGATGTATTGTCATTCACTATTTCCTACTACATTCAATAATTCATATTCAATTCACAATTGATTGTTATGCAAGAATCCGAGGATTGTGTCCCCTTTTGATAATTAAAAATGAAACAATATATATGAACCTGCGAACACCTACATTGTTATGCGCACTGTGTACAAGATGTATGTATCATTCAATTAATGTATTAACAGCAGCATGTAAGAGTGACACTTGCTTTGTGATCCACCCATTCTTAGCTGTATCAACGTGCCCCGTATGATGCAACAACTTGCCCACTAACGGGGCTAGTTGCTACAGTAGACTGCACCTGAAAAAAGTCATATCTACGTAACTATGATATGGAATACCAATAATTTGTCACATGTTATTAATACGAATAATAAATGTAATGTAGACATTGACATAAATAATGTATCTAAGATACTTTTCACAAAAAGTGACTTTAACTGAAATTGTAACAACACGTCCCGGTTTCCACTACATCAACCCTGGTTGCTTCAGTCTACACCAACTCTGATAGCTTCAGTGTATACCAACCCTGATAGCTTCAGTGTATACCAACCCTGGTGATTTCAGTGTAAACCAACACTGGTGGCTTCAGTGTACACCAATCCTGGTAGCCTAAGTGTATGCCAACCCTGGTGGCTTCAGTGTACACCAACCCTGGTGGCCTCAGTGTTTACCAACCTTGGTGGCTTCAGTATGCACCAAACACTTGTTGCTTCGGTGTACATAAACACTGTTTGCTTCACTGCACACCAAACGTTGGTGGTTTTAGTGTACAATGTACCCCTGGGAAATACCTTAAAATATTTATATGTAAATATTTTTGAAACAATATTATGTTTGATCAGCCGCGGTAAACAAATGACTGTTCTGAGTGAGATGTAAGCGACCGAGTTTGTAGCTCAATATTTCATCGTTTAATTCAGTTTTTTCATTTACGCTATTTGCACTTGCAGGCATTTCGGAAGGGCAGAATCAACCGCGGGTTTACTAGAGCTGCAAGATAGATCCTCAAACGAGGCCTCGCTGACGGCATCTCAGAATACGAAAAATTCAAACTGAACACGGACGAGAGTCGCAAGGAATTGTTACATCGACATCTATGAATCAAAGGTCGACGAGTGTACACATTCGCTGTGTGGATATTATATCGACAATAATATAGTAATATTTTTAACTACGTAATTAGTCTTGACATCCGGAAATAATTAGAACTGGCGGTGTAAACTGTTAATACATTTTATTTAGATTTGTTTGCAAGACAGTTTTGGTGATCGTCAAAACATGTTCATCTGTTTAAATTTAATCCGACTCTTTGGGCATTTGTTAATTCCCCAACTGTTTGACAGGCATATTAAAGTTGTGTGCTGCGATAAAGATAGCAACTTTATTACCATCATTGTCTTTTAACACTTGCGAACAATGTAGCATTTTAACGTCATGCTGTAACAATGTTTAATGAAATTTGTGCAACTAATAAATATCCAAAACATCGTCATTGTTATATTGTTATATATGTATAATAGCATTAAAATAACTACGGCTACTGGATATTTTCCCGACAGTGCGACACCTTTCGAAATATATTAATTTATTTATATTAAGCAAAGCAAAAGAATCGACAACGAAACAAGATGATGGGTGAAAATATTTATTAGAAAATTAACAAGATGCAATACCTAACAGTCATGACGTATGAGAGACAGTAGGACGTAAATGACAAGTGATTTACAGACACGAATATATTTATGTGACATGTTATGATTTGAGACATCGTACATAAGGTATCATTGTTAAATGTTATTTATTCTTCTCTAGACATAGCTACTATTTGACTCTGCATTTGGCTTTTTGTTTGTTTAAATTAATACCTATGTTAACACATTTACCAAAAACTAACATTCCGTGAAAATAACAAAAACGTCTTATGTAGAATCCGCGTGAACTCCACTCCTACTCCCATTACCCGTTCTGACGTCATACAATGTCATATTTAGTTTGTCGCTAAATGTAAACACTCTACCTAAATGTCAACATTTTCTCCTTAAATGTCAACGCGTACATTCAAATTCCGGCATATTCCTGTCACACCATATATCATAACTAATTCCTGTCGCACGAACATTCATAATTTAACGAATTCCTGTCGTACGAACATTCGCTTTATAAAGAATTAGTATCACACGAATATTCACATTCGACCGAATTCCTGTCGCACAGTCATTCACATTCTAATGAATTCCTGGCGCACAAACATTCACATTCCAACGAATTCCTTTCGCACGAACATTCATAATCTACCGAATTCCTGTCGCACGAACATTCGTAATCGAATTAATTCCTGTCGCACGAACAGTCACAATCTAACGAACTCCCATTTGACAAAAACCTTGTCTTTCGACCGATCGGCTTCGCAGTCTTGCGCCATGGCGATCTGTCGCTTGCCTCGCTTCGGGTTCGGGTCTGTCACGTGCATCAGACAATTTTGCGACCATCGGTTCACGAATACCTTAGTTTGGTCATTGAATTTCCATTTCTGGTGGTCATCGTCGCGCGCGCAATCTTCTGCTAGGACGTACGCGGACGACGTGACCGTCAGACACTGACCAGCAATCATTAGTCGGCCGTCATCGTGCAGTTCGAACACATGACGCATCACCATGGAGACGCCGAACGAGCACGCGCTCAGGTCGATACGCGAGTCGTTGCCGGGCGACGCACACAACCCGTTGAAGACGCGCAGATATCCGTAGTCGACGACGTCGCCACCTGACGGCTTGTACAACAGACCGGCAGCGACGTTACTCATGTACCAATCGAGGTTACGGCATTGAAGCGCCGCCAGATGTCGCCGTCGCACCTCTAAAGACGTCGTCTCGTCGGTGCTGGCCGGCCGCGCGGAGTCTGTCTGGCGATAGACGAACTCCTTCATATTGCCCAACCACAGCTCGGCGATGCGGCGTATGTTGCTCTTGCTTCCCACGCGGATCGGGTCGTTGAGGTTTAGGACACCGACACGAGAACATGGCAATACCTTCACGGAGCCTCCACACATCCAAGCGCGCAGGGACAACTCCAGGTTCTCTCCGCCCGCTTCCGTGAAGCCTTCGTCGTAACCGCCAAGTGTCTCGAAGTGCCCCTTCCCGACGGCGAACGCGTTTCCTCGCATGACGGGGCTCGCGAGAGGGGCTGTGACGTCATTCCCTTTGGCCCGTTCGACCATGCGCACGTTGAGACGCCAGCTGAATGACGTAACAAGATTGTGCGCGGTCGACTTATAGTCGTAGCTCACCGGGTCGTTGATGCTGTCATAATGCGGCACGGCGATCGCCGACTTCTCGGAGTCGATGAGTTGTAGCAGCGGCTCCAGCCATCCCTGGGCGCACACGACCGACGTATCCAGGAAGACGAGGACTGGCGCAGTCGCCAATGCCGCCCCCTTGCGTCGCGCCCGCGTCACACCCTCGCGCACGCCGTTGCGCAACATCCGGGCGTTGGGCAACTTGACGACGTACGCGTCCGCCTCTTTGACGATATAGTCCAGAGTTGACCCATCGTCGATAATTATAATCTCGCGAATGAAATGTGCGGGCGTGTGAGCCAACACGCTGCCTAAGGTTGTCTTCAGGTCAAAGAACTGATAGTCGAAGAAGTCGATGACGACACTCACTGTCTGCTGGACATCATAGCGCCTGTCACGGCACGCTGCTGGACGGACGTCTGTTATTGCCTCAACCCGTGGGTCGACCAAACCACCCAGCTTCGGCGTTTGTGTCAACACCACCGGAACTTGTAAAAAGGCTGCTTGAGCGATATTTGAAGACGCTCGTTGTGCGCCGTTTTGGTTAAACACTTTGGAGAAGGGGCGTTGCTGGGGTTTAGGACTGCCGGAAGTTTGTAAGTAGCCGCGACGCTGCACGAAGATGTAGACGAGAAAAAGAAATGCCGACAACAACATGATGTCCAACACCATGCCGTTAACTCGCCTCGCTGCCATTGTCTCTACGGTCCGCCACGCACAGTCGCGTAATCACCTCTGAAATGACAAACGCTGTACACTGTTAGCCATAGTCCAATGGGAAAAGCGGAATGATATAGGTAGAGTGGGTAGAGTAATCCCAAATTCATTTAAGTGTGTGTGTGTGTGTGTGTGTGTGTGTGTGTGTGTGTGTGTGTGTGTGTGTGTGTGTGTGTGTGTGTGTGTGTGTGTGCGTGTGCGCGCGTGTGTGTGCCGCGCACACGCACGCACGTATAAAAACGCCATCATAGAAAAAATTGCCATTGATCATTGCGGCACTAAGCATAGCTTCAACCACTTTTTACAACATGGCTCAGTTTCAAATTGTGCAATACGCCTCGCGTCGTCGTGACAGAGAAGAACGGGGATGGTGACCAGTTAATGTGACAAGTGCTGTTTACTGGTGACATGTTTCACTACAAAGGAATACGTAGAGTTTAACTAGAACAGTCTTCCCGTTGGCTAGTCATGACATCACAGTCACTGCTAAAGGCCGGTAAATTTACTGATTTGCTTTAATTCTATAAAAATCATGAATCAGACATGACAACTGATCATCAAATGTTTGCATTTTTACGAAATCTCATAACAGGTTTTACTGTTACTCGATTTGAAAACTCAAGGTAGAGGACCGTCATCAATTGAAGGCGGGACAAGCGGAGGTAGCGGCCAACAACGATATATGACGGTTGACTATTAGATAAGTATATTAAGTTACATCGTAAGCAATGTAGCATATAATATTACTTAGGCATATAATATTATATTAATCAGAAAATGTGTTGATCCCACGGTATTATTTGTTAGGGAGGTTATCGTCTAAAAGTTACTGTTCTGTGGTTCGCTTGTGGTGGGAATCAGCGTGAAGCGGCAGGGAATAGGAAGACATATGCGGCTTCCCTCCACGTAAGTTCCCGCCAATTAATCAGTGTTGACAACTGACAACGCGTAAACAAGTGTTACAAAGAGACAAGTATACAAGTCAAAATAGAAACGTACGTTGTTTTGTTCGCCAATAAATTTTTATTTGATATGGTTGTGTCAATCGTTTGATGTGTACTGCAATATAGAAGTCATCGCGTTGAGATAAATTCGCTACGCATCATCAATTTCTCATAAATAACTTCGTGAGCGATGAAGAAATGCAGCAACGACTGTCACAATGGCCATACTAACATCGGACGAAGAGAATGTCGAATCATGTAGTCTTTACATAACATTTTTAGAGTTTTAGAGTGTAATGTCCGATTCTGATGGCGGGGTATGTATATATCGACAGCGTATGGATGATGCAGCAGATGTACAGCATGGCAAATAGGTTGGACCGAGTGTAATGGTGTCAGCAGGCGTATATGCCAATCCATGGACAAAACATGTTTTGCCAAAAAAAAACCGGCAGTCTCAATGCCTAGAGATACAGAGATAAAGTCGTCTTTCTGAACTGGTACCAAAAACGCCAACACCCGTATTTGCGCTAGTTTCAACAGAACAACAGAAAATTTCAGCTCTATGTTTTCTGTTCCCAACGTATCTCAATACTTAACGTATAGTCTGTATGTTTAACTTGTAACGTACGTAGCCGTAATGCAGTTTCATATAATATAAGTTGTACTTTTAATTAAGCGCTAGTCTAGGAGGGTGTGGCGGGAAGTGGAAAGTGGGAGGTGAGAATTTGGCCTAAAAAATAGGTGGGACTGGCGGGAGGTGGACTCTCTAAATTGGTGGGAAGTTAGAACACCCCCACCCCCAAAATGATGGGGAGGTTGAGTCCCCTGCCGCACCCACTCTAGGGTATTGCATGGCATTCAACCATGCCATGCCCGAGTGATGTTCT
Organism: Lamellibrachia columna; assembly: GCA_963662155.1. Taxonomy (NCBI): domain Eukaryota; kingdom Metazoa; phylum Annelida; class Polychaeta; order Sabellida; family Siboglinidae; genus Lamellibrachia; species Lamellibrachia columna. The sequence continues at coordinate 26,628,938 of OY759261.1, read as the reverse complement.
ACCAGCGGAGCCATCGACTCCTTCTTAAACGTATAACTGACAAACACAGCGACGTTACGGATGAATGATTGACCGCATACAAAACACACTCGCTGTACACAAAATACAGTAGCAATCTGACCGGGACACGCTACACAGCCTCTGACTGACTTGGGAGGGAGACGACAGTAAAACGGGATCAATGACAGAAGGAGAAGGGAACCAAATATGGAGGACTTGTATCGACGCCAATCTCACTCCGGACTTCAGGGTCAAAGAGGAAAGCAAAAACAACGACGCGTATTTTATCTCTCATCTAAAAATGAAAGAGTCGACATGTCCAATAAATAAATACACGACACTATGTATTTGCTCGTTGTACATGGCCCGAAACCATCTGAAAATCTGTGTAACGTCTTCACCTGGCTCACTCTTCGCCTGTGTCGCATTTAGTATGCGTGGCCACAGCCTTGCAGTTTACATTACAACAATGACAGAAACTGGTATGATGCGACAAGCTGCTTAATCATCTTAGGCAATATTTCATTACTTAGCGGTACTCACGAATGCCTCTTTAATCGATCGTGTATCTCTGATAGCTGAAACATTCATGTTGTGTCTCTCTATCTCTCAAGTGCACGCTGCCATGAGATCAGTTTTGTCCCAATACCCATAATTGTGAGGAACACAAGACGAATGGCAATTGTGACAGCGTCCATGTGATTTGAAAGGCCACATTCCTCACTGGGACTATTAAAGTTCCAGCAATGCATGGCACCCATGAATGAACCACTGTCCTGAGAACGGGTCACGAGAATACAAATATAGTCACGGGGGGGGGGATATCCCACGGGAACACATCTCGTTTAGTGCCATGTTCTTCTTCCTCTGTTCAAAACAAGTAATTGGTTTTGGGGTATACACACAATTTGGTAAGCAGGCGAACTCGTTCGCATAAACATCGGTTTTCAGTGGAAGCGTTTTTTGTACATAGCGTTTTGTGACATACCGCACCAAATTTATGACATATCGTCTAGGACATATATGACTTGTGACATAACGTCCATACCCCCGTGGGGGCCATGCAAGGAATCGACAAAATTACTTAGATAAACAAATGAGAACAAGAACAGACAGAATACGTAATAAGTGACTCAGTCTGTCTCCTCATCACGTCCGGTGTCTATATGATTACTCAGGGTGAATCCACTTATGAAATGTCCGGTAGAAATTAACTACAATAGAAGTAATCGACAGGAAACACCCGTTACTCGTTGCACAAGATGTTTGAGTCGTGTGTGATTAGGTAAAGCCAAGCGGTTGTTTAGGATGTAATAAATCAACGTCATCGTTGCGCTGCATCGACGTTGATACGTGGACATTTCAGTGAAAGGAGATACCACTGACCTCGCGGTTTCACACCTGCTCAACGCAACCGCTAATGTTTCTGTTCGTCTAAGCGCCGAGCGAAGCAATGATGGCGTAATCAACAACGTATTGATTTTCCAGTTTCGCGGTGCTTTATTAGTAGGCACGTGCGTCTTTGGAACGGTGAGAGACTGTCGGACTAACTTAACGTAGCCAAAATGACGCCACCCATTAGGCCGTGTGTCCGCCACCCACGAGTTCCGGTCTGAATCACTGCCCTGTCCGAATACAACCGACCAGTGAAGGCCACGCAACACACCAATTCGCTTCAACGGAACACACCGGCTCACTTACGCTACGGGGATCCACACAGT